>PVJO010015084.1:0-29662 GCA_004026905.1 Hystrix cristata
AGGGAAGAGGGAGAGGAGGAAGGGAAGAGGGAGAGGAGGAAGGGAAGAGGGAGAGGAGGAAGGAACGAGGGAGAGGAGGAAGGGAAGAGGGAGAGGAGGAAGAGGGAGATTAAGGGAGGGTGGAGTAAGGCAGGGAGGAAGGAAGCATAGAAGGGAGGGAGGGAGGGAGCCTTCCATGGTCTCCAGCAGCTGACCTGGCCGTGACTGGAAGCTGCAACAGATTCCCACTCAATAGCAAGAGAAATCTGCTGATGCCCGGTGCTCACAAATGGAATTGACTTCCTGGGGAAGTACTGAGCTCTGTCACCCCTGGAAATGGCCAGCTGAGGCCGAGGGACTGCCTGTCAGGGCAGACACAGCAGGGCCACCCACTCCAGGGACGGGGAGGGCAGACAGCTGACCTCGGGCCGGCGCAGTGAGGGCTCTGGAACTCTCTGACTCTTTCCTATGGGCCATTTGCCACCAAGGGCCCGGCTGCCCTTCATCCTTGCCAGGCTGGAGCCCAAGCCTGCCGCGGGGTGAGCTGCTGCCCCTGCTTCCGGGACCAGCTCTCCCTCCAAGGCCGGCTCTGCAGCGGGCATGGAGAAGGCAGCAGGCCGTGGAGACCCTCATGTGCCCTCCCCTGCTCCTCCTCTCTCCCTCCTCGTCTCCCCTTCCTGTCTCATCTCGCCTTTCTTCTCCTGTCTCCTCCTGTTTTTCTTTCTTTTCTTTTTCCTTTTCTTTTCTTTTTTCCTTTTTCTTTTCTCTTTATTATCCTCTTCTTTCCTCTTTCTTTCTTAGTTAGGTTTTCTAGAGCCAATGGTTGTAAGAGAGCAGATTTAATAGAGGACATTTACAAGTTACAATATTCACCACAAGCCAACTGCAGGAAGAGTGCTGAATGTCCATCTAGGCACCGGAGACCCAAAGATCCAATCAAGGGCTGGGAGCCCACAGCACTGTCCCGTGTACGTCCGTGTCTGCACGTGATGGCTGGAGCCAGAATACGATGCTCACAGCAGAGATGACAACCAGAGCTCCTCCGAAGCAACAGCAGCCATCCTCGACGACAGCAAGGCCCCGAACTCCTTCCTCGACAGGACAGCCAAGCCCCCTCCGGAAGAACCAGCCGCAGCAGAGCTTCTCCTGGGAAACAGCCCGCCAACTAGCTACGGCTCCCACTCTGCCTTATGTTGCATCAGCAACAACCCTCAGGTGGATCTCGTATGCCCAGCATCACACCAACTCAGTCCAGCTGGGCGTTCTGGCTCAAGCCAACCACATTAGTCCACCACACTTTCTATCTTCCTTCTCTCTTCCTGCCGTCTCTCCCCTGCTTCCCTCTTCCCACTCTGGAAAAATCTGCCCCACTCTGAGCTGGAATCCGCTTTCTCTGGGGGCTCCAGGGAGGTCTCCAAGGAACACAGCCTCGCTCCCCTTCTGCAGACCCCACTGGAGACCTTTCCCAGCACGGCACAGTTAGGACAGGGCCCGGCTGTCCCTAGACGTGCCTGATGCTTGGAACCAGGCGGATCTGTCTTACAGGCTGAGCTCCTTGCTGGACGCAGGCCTGGTCCTGCACAGCCTGTTCCTCCCCTACAGGACAGTGGGGGCCAGTGCAGTGCGCGGCCAGCCCCGGCACAGTGTGTGTGCACCATGAAGACCGCTCACATTGCCCCGCAGAACCTGCCAGCTCCACGCCGCGAACTCGGGCGATGAGCACAGTGGCCGATGCCAACCGTGTGTCCCCTCCAGCACTGCTTCCACCTCCCCATCCTGCGCCCCACTCTCAGAACCACGCGTGGAGCACGCTGGCTGGGCCCTCAAGAGCCTGCAGTCCACGCCATGGCTGTCTGGGGTCAGGAAGGGGTGTGGGCTCCATTCTGCACCCTTAACAAGAGATTTACTCTGAGTCCCCAACCAACCAGGGAAGCCAGACCAGACAAACCTGCCCGGCCGGGGGAGGACCAGCGTCAGAGGCTTTAGGAGCCCCATCTGCCCGGGGGGGGGGGGCAAGGTCCCGTCAGCCCACACCTCCTGGGCACTGCCGCCAGCTACTGTCCCTGCAGGTTTGTCCTCCCCCTCCCCACACGGATGCAGGAATAAAGCTCCAGAGGAACAGGGTCTCTGTGTCGCTGCCCATCCCCCGGTTCCTCCAAACCCGCTTGCACTTGGCAGGTGCTGGGGAAACATTTCCGGAAGGACGGCTTATCTTGGGGTGGGGTGCAAGGAAGGTGAGCGAGGGCCCCCAGCCCAGCCTGGAGAGCTGGAGGCGCCATATGCCCCCTGAGCAGGGCCAGGACAGAGGCACAGGACAGAGCAGCTGTCACAGTTGCTTTGTGGCACTTTAGCGTGAGGAGGGCTCTGGGACTGGGACCACTTTTCAGCAGGACGGTGTTTTCCATTTGCAGTGTGAACACACCATTAGTCAATTCCCCATACCCCTCAGCCCAGGGAGTCCCCTGAACGGAGTTTACTCAGAGACAAAATTACAGGCTTTAAACTGATTTCTCAAAAGATGAGGTTCATTTCATCATCTTTACTCTCCACTCGGGCGCTTGTGAGGCACCTACGAATGAGTGGCTTTCTCTAAATTGGAGGGCCCCTCGCACAGCCTCGGCGAGCAGCTACCCCTCCGTGCTTTGCATTGCAAGGACGTCTCCATCCCCGTCGCACCCAGGACCCGGCCCGGCCGCAGCACGTCCTTCCCAGGTGCAGAGGGGACAGAGTGGCCAGTATGGGTGAGAGAGAAGCACGACTGTGCTGGAGATGCACCGCCAAGAGACCACTGTGATCCTGCATTTATCTCTCCATCCACCGCATGTCTTCCTGATGTCTGAGTCCCTGTGTGTCTGGAGGTGGCTCGCCCAGGGACATCTTTCCATGGCGTCTGCTACCTTTGACCCCGGGCCACCTTGGGCTTGGAGCACATGGGACCATTCAGAGCTGACCAAGCGTGACATGGCTTCTGGGTGACCGAGGAAGGGAGGGATCTCTTCGGAAGCTGTCTTCCCCAGGCCTTGTTTTCCCACAGCACCCGTGTCAGGTGTGAGACGGGCGCTGTCGTCACCAAGAGAGTTAGAGGTAGCACTGAGCTCACCTGTCATACCCCACAGAGGGAGAACCCGAGGCCCAGGTGCGCAGGAGTATCAGCCAGTGTCTCTGGTTACAGAGCCGCTGAGACCAAACCTGGCTAAACTGAGCCAAGAGCATGACGGGATGAGCAGAAAAAAGGTCACAGGGGTGCCCGAGGGAGAGGGACACGCTCAGGAGAGAGCAGGGACGGGGGCAGTCTGATGACAAGGTGACATCTCTGCGGCCTTGAGGAGGGTGGGCCAGCCAGCCTCAGCCTTCCTCTCCTTCTCTGCAACACTTGTGGACAAGGTCCCAGAAGGGCGCATCCACGCGGCCCGCCCCACTGGCCGTGCAGACCTGAGGAAGTGGGGCATTCGCCACTTTGGCTTTAGTCCAGGGTGGCCGCGAGGTGACTTCCCGTCCTAGCGCCAGGTCACGGGAGAAGGCGATTCCTCCAGGAAACCTGCCCCGCGGCCTCACCGCTCGAGCGCTTGATGCTGGGAGGCTCTGAAATGGGAGCTGGCCGCCACCCCAGGGCTGTGTCCCCTCCCAGTCCTCGGCTTGCTGGGTCCCGGGTGAATGGCAGCAGAGATCGAAGCGTCTACCTTCCCCCTACATGTGGCGCCACAGCCCCATCAGACCCAGATGCCACTGCTCAAATCCGAGTGGTGACAATCATTTAGTCCAGGCTTTGTCATCTCTTAGTCAAGCCACTGGGATGGCGGAAGGCTCTGCTCTCTTTGTGGAGCCAGTTCTCTTGAGCTCGTCCATTTTCTATCAGGGACCCTTCCAAAGCACTTCATAATGGCACTTCCTGACCTACAGATGCTAATGGTGCAAACACATTTGAGAGGGGGATAGTTTGGCAAGTATGCTCAGGCCTTGCCTGTCTTTGAGATGCTGAGGGGGTTCTGGGAATAAATGGCAGGTTTGTTAGGCTGTGCTGGGCTGCCCTCCACACCAGCAGCATTTAACTTCCTGTTGAGCAGCACTTGACTTCCTGTTGAGTAGCACTTGACTTCCTGTTGAGTAGCACTTGACTTCCTGGTGAGCAGCATTTAACTTCCTGTTGAGCAACATTTGATTTCCTGTTGAGCTATAATAAATGGCAGGTTCTTCAAGAAGTACAACCTGGAATCTCCAGAGCCACTTGGGTGCGTCTTTCCGCCCTGGGCCCTATAAGTGTTGTAGGAAAGGAACCAGGGGTGCTTTTCCAGGAGAGCTGGCTGGTGAGCACACAGCTGTCCCACCCAGGAAAACAAAGCTGGAGGCTGCAAGAAGGAACTAGACCTATTCTTCTTGCAACGAATCCCAGTGTAGTTATCTCCTCCAGTCCCAGGCATGTGCTAAACCCCAAGGCACCACAGCAACCAAGACAAAGTTCTCATGTCAAGGAGCTACCCCTTGGGAGGAAAGAGGGGAGATCAAAAAAAAACCAAACAAGATCTATGGCAGGGCTCAGTGTGCCCATGACGATCTATCCAGGGGGCGGTTTCTGGAGCTGGGGCATAAGTAGGTGTCTGCTTGGGTGTTCAGGTGTTTGAAGGTGACAGCGATGAGATGAGACCAGCTGTGAAAAACCAGCCAGGGGGAACAGCAGACGCAAGGCCAGGTGAGTGGCATGTGGGTGCAGCAGGCAGGAGCCCCAGTGCAGCAGAGCGACGGGGTGCAGGAGGGAGAGATGCGTCCCAGGAACCCAGGACAGGACACCAGTTGGTACCTAGGAAACCAGGGGGAACATTAAGAACACAAGTGATCTGTGAGTTGGACATTACAAAAAGGCCTCTCCAGGTCCTGGGCAGAGAATAGATAGCAGAGGTGAGAGCAGAGTGTAGAATAGGCAGCCGTGCTGGTCCAAGAAGGAGAGGAGAAGGGCTTGGGCTGAGCGGGTCCCCTTGAAGACAGACAGGAGCAAACAGATCCCAGGTCCATTGGCAGCAGCGCCAGCAGGATGGGCAGAGGGGGGGGGCATTGTGGAGAGGAGCTGAGCATTGTGACACTCTCTGTCAGTCTTGAGGGTGATGGTGCCATTGACCCCGATGGGAAGACGATGATGCTTGCCAGGGAGTTTGTGCAGTGAGGCCTCACCACCCCGTTCTGCTCTGCTCCACCAGCACCTTGGTCTCTGGGATCGAATCCCCTCTGCAGAACTCCTGGCTCAGGCACTGGCTCTGAGCAGAGCAGAAATAGCGTCCAGCACCGAGCTCTCCTCGGGCACTGGCAGGGGGCCATCTCAGCGCTGGGCGCCCCGGGCGGGGACCGCAGGGTGCACGGGCTGCCTGGGAGGTGGTGCCCAGTGAGACTCTCCTCTTGCGGCTGTCTGCTTCGGTACAAGATTAAAACCTGTATTTGAATTTGTCCCCTGAAAAGACAAGAAAACAGGTCTTCCTACTCTGGCCACCCATGGGGATGCCCTGGGGAGCTTTCCTGAAAAGAAAAATGACACCCAGGCCCACTGGAGCCATCGAATCTGGGAGGAGAGGGGAGGACGGCCTTTCAGAGTTCAGTGAGCTACTCGCTCATGCACTGGAGGTTGAGGACTTTCAATAGGAAGGTGCAGACTGTCAGGATAAATTCTTCCAGAATGAGTATGATACACCCAAATACAACAGGAAGTGGCACAGCAAGATGCAGATAGCTTCTCCACCCTAGTGGAACCGGACCTGCTTGGAAAATGTCATTGCACCTGGGTGCCGAAGGAGGGGCTGGGGGACAACAGCAGGGGAGCCCTAAGACGTGATGATCATGCCAGCCTAGATAGTGCCTGTCCTGGACCCCTCGGATGGCCCCAGATCCTCCACAGACCACAGCGAGTCCCCTCTGTGTCTCCCAGGGTCTGCTGCAGGCCTGTGCCAGAGAAGCCTGGTGGATGGATGATGGATGCCAGGGTGGGATGCTGGGAAGAGGAAGCCTTCTATTTCAAAAGTGAAACTTTCCTTTACCCCCTTCAGGGCTTTTTCTTCTCAGCAGTTAGTGCCACCGCAGAGACCAGCAACTCATCAATTACAAACATTAACTGTAAATTACACTTTTGCATAGTTAATTCAGCCTCCTCATTATGTATTTAGTAGAGCTTAGCCGGCATAAAATCCAGCAGCGGGCTCTGGAGCAGATCCAGCGTGTGTCCCCGGTGATATCTGGGAAATGCGAAGTTTTTGTGGTGGACTCGGAGGGTGCCCTCGGTGGAAAGTCTCCAGCAGGCTGTGCTTGGCTTTGCTCTTGGAGTGGGTCCAGCCCTTCTGGAAAAGCTGATAGCTTCAGAGGATGCTCCTGCCGGCCTTTCCGTGAGGCAGAGGTTCCGACTCCCCTCCCGGGCAGGAATTAGTATTAACCTGACTCGTGGATGGAAAGGAAAGTGTGAATATCAGGGAGCTTGGTGTGCTGGGGACACACGAGGTGATGGAAGGGGACGATGGCCCCGCTGCTGTGGAGCTCACACTTGAACAAGAGGAGGCCCGGTGCTCGGCCACAATGCACATACAAGGGGCGATCAAAATGTGTAGTGAACAATTAAATTAAAAATGTGTGTTACAGTAAAAGACACATTGCCATGAAGCCCCCTCGAAATCCTCCCCTCACTTAGCCCGTCCTTCCTGCCACTTTCCGCAGCAGTTCTGGGTCCGCTTTCCTGAGTGTCCTTATGAAGTATGATCAAAAATACAGTAACCGCTGCTGTCAAGTGCCTTCCCGCAGAAAGCGAGACCCATAAAAACATGACACTGTGTCTTCCTCTGCCCGACTCACCCAATCTGGCACCCCGTGACTTCTGGCTCTTCTCAAGGTCAAGATGACTGCGAAAGGGGATGTTTTGAATTGACTCAGGACATCGCGGCAGCCACAACAGCACAACTAAAGACACTCGGGAAAGAGGGCTCCTGAGCTGCCGCAGAAAGTGGCAAGAACGACGGGGTAAGAGTGTCTGAAGCAAGGAGAATATTTTGAGAGGGATTCATGGAATTGTGCCTCTACTGTAACTTTTTATACATTCATCGTATTTTTGGATCACATCTGGTGAATGTGTAATGTGTCACATGGTCGTGTAGCTGGCCCCAAGCAACAGGCAGCAACGTCAAGCCTGGGCGTGTGGCAGCTGCAGGGCGAGCGAGGGATGAGCAGACGCCGGGAGTGCGGGAGTGCTGAGTGAAGGGACCCTGGGGGTGGGGTGCGTCACAGCAGGGGCCAGAGCGGGTGACCTGGGGAAATGATAAAGAAGGAGGGCAGGAGCACGGCAGAGGAGGGGAGCCGGGTACCAGGATCTGGGAGATGAAAGTACTGTGAGTCCCCGGCTCAGGGTGGCCACTCATGAGCACCGGTTAACCTGTGCTGGACTTGCGTGCATCTCTTCAATTTTTCTTCAATTTGCAAACAATTCATGCAACCCCTGGTCTTTATTTAGTAATTATGGCACTGAGTGCCCCGCTCCGCCCCCATTCTACCTGCAGACAGAAAGCTTAACCCAGTAAATTCCAGGTTTGCTAAGGCAGATCGGGGTGAAACTCCTCGGCTTTGGTCCCTGCAGCTTGCCGATTCTCCCCAGGCTCAGCTCAGTGGGACAAGAGTCATCATGGCATCAGACTGCGGGCGACATGTGACCCTCGGTATTCCGTTTCTTGTGGCTTCCTCTTCAGGGATGTCCAGTTCCTTCTAGCACCCGTTGTGGCCATCGGCCAGCACTGACACTCTCTGGGTGCCACGTGTCCACTGTGGCTTCATTCCTCCCTCAGTCCAGCTTCGGCCTCCCTGGACCTGAGCAATTGTCCCTTGGAGCTCTGTACTGGTCAGGCCTCAGGGGGCTGCAGAGTCAGGGGCCTCCTTGGCTCCTCTCTGCCCGGATCCTAAGCTACTTCTGTTCCACCTCCACCCTACCCTGCTGGCAGAGGGCAGAGCATCCTCAGGAAGCAAGCAAAGGAACTGTGGCAGCCAGACTCCTGTGCCCTGCTGCATAACAAACCATCCTGAGCTTCCGGGCTCCAAACAGCTATCTCCTGTTTCTCACAGTGTACAGGAATCCACTGGACGATTCCTTGGAGCTGTAATGGTCCATGGCCATTGCTCGGGGTGGTGTGGCAGGGTCTCTTCTCCATGAAATCCTGCACCTGGGCGTGTGTGTGCCCTGGTGTCTCAGAGCGGCAAGGCCAAGGATGGTTAGACCCTGAGACTGCTCAGCCATCAACCACGGGTTGAGCACAAGGGTACTGATGAAGGGAAATAGCTTCAGGGGAGAAAAGTGCAGCTCACCACCAGCATTCATATCATTTTCAGCAATACAGTTTCTATATTTTGTAAAAACAGTATCACTACTAAACACAGAGTGCTATAAAGAGAATAATGTCTTGTGCTTCCAAAGACTCTCTAAATACTAGAGCAATGCAAAAACAATAATAAAAGCAACTTATGTCGTGGCAAACTTTGCAGGTAAGATTAGGACTGTTTGTGTGAGTTATTCTGGGTAGTGCTGCAGCCACAAGCTCTGATAGCGAGTCTTCACAGAGCAAACCAGAAATGGGCTTGAGATTTTCAATACCTGGTTCCCACTGCAGACAGCAGAAAGCCCTCAGCTGGTCTGTGTGTCACCAAGCTTGGGAGGTAACAGGGCGGGTAAGTCACTCGCCCCAGGTCCCCCTCTCCTGAGTAGCAAAGCCAAAGTTCAGCCCTTCGTGTGTCTGCTTTCAGAGCCCCTGGCTGGAACATCCACCCAGTTCTGTCTCTGCACAGACTCTAGGAGGCCAAGAGAGAGGCCAAAGAGACAGCCTGCTATGTGCTACAGTGACACTCAGCATCACTGAAGCTTGGAAACACTAGTGTCTTTGTGTCACCTCTTAACACTGACAGTTGGTGGTGAACAACCGAACACTGCTTATCTTCCCGCCAGCCTCCCAGGTGGCCCGGCGTGCAGATCTGGCACTGCCCCTGCTTTGCAGTGTGGGAACACTTGGGTGACTGAGCCATCGGCACTGATACACTGTGCAGTAGAGGAGCTCCGCTCACCTCCTCATCCTCACCTGCTCTAGAGATTGTTAGCCTTTGGGTCAGGCATAGAGACGAGTAAAATGTTGATTGTGTGAGTCCAAACTCAAATCCAATCCAAGTGTGCTCGGAAACGGGCAGCCTCGGTGAAGCTGGCTCCTCCTACTGCCCCGCGGAGTTCCAGGCCCTGAATTCTGTCCTGTATGCTAATCGCAGAGAGCAGGGAGCAGCGGGAAAGATTCCCTCTAGGCCCCCGTCATTTCCCTGTGGACTGGATGACAGGGAAGGGGAGATGTCACTGGCGCGAGAATCAAGGACAGCAGGACGTGTGCCTTGGCGTGGGCACACTGCCCTCCTACAGCTGCTTTCCTCCGGGGCTCCAGCCTTGCAGACTCCCTTTGTTCCCAGCTGTTCTGTTTCTTTTTCTCAACTCCTCCTGATGGTTCTGAGGCGTCTGCTCAGCTCTCCTTTCTCGCGCAGTTTCCATGGGCTCCAATTTGCCTTCAGCACCGCGGAGAGCTCCGCTAGCCCGGCCTGGGCGCCCCCGCGGGTGGGTGCGGACAGACGCATGAGCCCTGGCCGTGGAAACCCCACGAGGTAGGGAGAACAAAGCAAGGCCTGGATCACACCATCCTGCTCCTGGGAGCCGCTTCAACATTATGAGGTTCATTCTGTGCCTCTCTCATTTCTGTGCGCAGCGGCCGAGGACTCTGGAGCTAAAATCCCTTGGGGGGGGGGGCATAAAAGTCCTTTTCCCTTTTCAGCACAGTCCTAGACTCCAATTTCTTGCCAGACCGAGTCCAAGAGATAAAAGGTTTGTGCACTGGGTTTTTGGTGTTGCAGACTTTATTGGGGGGATTTATTTTTCTTTTGAGTAAGAGCTCTTTGCAGCAAATTTTGAAATTTCTGTCAAGAGTTACTACAGTAAATCTGCACTATTGATTTTAGCAAGTCGTGGCTCTCAGGTACCGTCTGGAGTTGCTTAAGTGTTTAAATTTCGCCCCAACAGCACCACAAGCCCGCACTCGCTCGTGTGGGGTGCTCTTGGTCTCCTTGAGGCAAAATCTTTTCAGAGATTTGGTCCAGGCAGACCACAGACAGAGCAGAACACAGATTTTTTCTTTGCTCTGTCCCTGTCTCCCAGCCACATCTGCATCAGGACACCGTGTCTGACAGACAGGCTCGGGGTAAATGTGGGGTGCACAGGTCACAGCAAGCGGCAGAGTACGTACCTGTGCTGTGGCTTGTTCTAGGGGCCCTGGGCCAGCCCCAGGAGCACGTCCTCTTGGTGGATTTGCCACCAACCCTGCAGCCACTCACAGTCACACTGCGGAGTCCAGTGTGGTCCTCCTGAACACAAGAAAAGCTCATCTTTGTTGGTGTTTGTCAGTGACGGGCTCTGTTCTGGGTGCTTCTGATGTGTTCATTCATTTAACCCTCACTTTAACTTTAAGAAATGGAAAGTATTGGTCATGCCCATTTTACAAATAGGGAAAATGAGACAGAGTTGCCCACACTGATCCAACAAGTAGTTCAGGAGGCCAGGATGTGAGCTCAGAGGGTCTGTTTTACTTACTTCTCTTGTTGCCGGGACAAAATACCTGAGCCCCACAAGTTAGAAGGGGAAAGGTTTATTTGGCTTACAATTTGTAGAGGTTTCGGTCCATAGTCAGCTGGCTCCAAGGCAGAGTGGCCTGGTAGAGGGCATCACAGAGGAGAAGCAGCTCACGGCCAGCAGGGAGGAAACAACAAGCTGAAGCAGCAGCAGCAGCAACAGGGAGCCTGCCTTTCCCTTTTATCCCATCCAGGCGACAAGCCTTTTGGGTGGGCCTTCCCATTATCCACACCCAGAACTACGCTAAACCAGTCAGCGGACTGATTTAGTACCACACACCCTTAATCCCAACATCACACACCCTAGATCCGGCAAGCTCTGAAAAGCCCGCCTATGAGCGCATGAGGCTTTCGGAGACATCTGCACACAACCCATAACAGAGTCTGTTTGAAACTTCCCAAGGTGGACCCTAATACTGTGTTAGCATTAGTTCAAATTTCTAAATTCTCTCCTCCCTTCTTCCTTCTCTCCCTTCCTCCTTCATCACATTGCATAACAGTTTCCTCCCCATAATTTGGAGACATCCGTGTGTATTTCTTAAAAGGGAAAAGATAAGGCTGAGCGGCCCTGGAGGACGGTCAGGGAGACGTAAGAAATCATAAAAGTAAACAAATCAGGGAGTCAGTTCTGACTCTTCCTTGTTCCGATCAGCATGTTGTACCCCCAGGCTGCCGCGGCTTGTATCTGTCAGGATGGCCTCGTCGGGCCTTTCATCTCACACGCGTTCGTTGGGTCCCTGTGGCCACAGAACAGCTCCTTCCTCGCTCTGCCTTGAGTCTTTACTCTGAAAATCTGACGTTGGTGTTCTGCAAAGTGTGTGCTTCCCATAGTACCAGGGGCTGTCTTTGAGCTCTCCAGCACAGAATTCAGCCTGGCTCTTTGGAAGCTGGAGTTTCCCTCCAATTGCAAGTCGTATTCTTATTTTTTCTATTCTGGAGCCAAGCGGAAGCTGGTTGGCTCACAAGTGGTGTCTAGGGGGCCTGCAGCATGTTTAGAACGGTCACCCCTCCACCCAGGGTTGAAGGTCTAGCACATGTCAATGTGTCCCTAACTGCTGGGTGAGGAGAGTGTATGTTTGGTGAGTAGTTGATCAAGGAACCCAGCAGCTACCAGACGCCTGCAGCAGGCCCAGCCCAGAGCCAGCCCTGCTGCAGATGAAGAGGTGTCAGGCCCAACACTCACACTAAGAGAACAGGACGAAACCCCAGAAAAGAAGGAGAGTCCAGAGCAGCGAGCAAGGAGGTCACAATGCAGAGTTGAGCAGGCCCAGGTCTGCATAGGCTTTGGCTGCAGAACTGCAAACTGGGCTCCTAGACCAGATGCCCCTCCAGACTCCAGGCCCTGTCCCTCACCTCCTGAGATTCACTCTCCAGATGTGTAGCTGGTGGCTGGACTGCCCAGAATTTGCCTCAGTTTCCCTTCTCAGGGGAATCTCTGGTGTGGTCCTCTGTGCCCCACCTCAGGCTCAGAGGGCTTCAGGAAGAGTCCTGGGGCCCCTGGACTGGGATTACTTCCTTCCCAGCTCCCAAGCAGAAAGTGACCGCCTGGCTGCTGAGCAAGCCCTGAGATTGTGGGGTGCAGAGTGGCTATGATCACTCAGCAGAAGGCTTCACCCCACTGTCCACATTGGTGCAGGCACTTGGGAGGCTCTTCCTAAGCCTGCCTGGTGTGCTATGGGAATGCTTCACTTTGCCTGGGAACAGGTGGCCTTCTTAGGAGGAGAAGTGGCACCCGAGAAGGTGCTGGCCACAGAGCCACTGCCTCCACTGATCATTTGCAGGGGCACAGAGGGTCACCCCGGGCGTCTCGGCCTGGCCCTCGAGGATCCTAGAGACGCTGGCCACCTTACAAACCCAGGCTTAGGCCTACAGCACAGGATAACAGGGATGAGAAAAGTGCTCGGCTGACTCGGAAGGGGTTGGGTACCCCACACACACCTCAGTCGCCTGGTAAGAGGGTCTGGACGCCAGGAGCACCCATAGCTGCTGCAGAGAACCAGGGTGCTCACCTTGCTGGGGAATCCCCACGCCCTTCACAGAGGCCGCCTCATGCTCCCTGCTACCCCAACATCCCGAATGAGTGTGCCTGACGGGACACCCTGCAGCCAGCCCGCATCTAGCAGCACAGGAAGCTGGGAAAGGGGTGCAGGCTCCTCAGCTCCCCCAAGAGGGGACCAGCTAACAGGGTCACCTGCAGCATCTGCCACACCTATGACGTTGATCGGATAAGGAGTCTGCTTAGTTCGAAGGTCAGCCAGGTGCGTGCTGCGAGTATCAGGCAAGTTGGACGAACTCGTTGTCTGAAGAGCTGGTGAAGCCAGGCATGGTGACGCATGGTGTAATCACGGCATTCTGGGAGGCTGACACAGGAGAGCTGCAGACTCGAGCCCACCCCAGACAACTTAGCAAGATCCTGTCTTAAAATTTTAAAAAAAGTGTAAAAAAGAGCTGGGGCTGTAGCTCAGTGAGAAGGCCGGGTGTGTTCGATCTCCAGTACAAGGAGGAGGAGGAGGAGGAGGAGCAGGAGGAGAAGTAGGAGAGGGAGGCTGGTGTAAACTCACCCGAGAGCCTCACGGTGCCCACAGCGGTCGATGCTCAATGTTAAGACCCTGCCCAGATCTGTAACTTGTGGGTGCTGCTGTCCCAGCTGTCTGCTCCCTAGCTTTAGGCAGGGACACATCCGGGGGTCCCGCAAACCCGGGAGTCATCATCAAGAGGCGGCTCCTCCGTGCTAATACTGAGATGATTGTGGCAGACAGGGGTGAAGGGGAGAAAGCTCTTTTGAACAAAGTCCATTTCAAGCTGTTTCTTCTGGCCTCTTCCAGAAGCAGCAGTTTGTTCAACGAGGTGGTGCAGATGAACTTCGAGATCGCCAGCTTCAGCAGCCTGTCGGGGACCCAGCCCATCACGTGGCAGGTGGAGTACCCGCGGAAGGGGGCCTCCGACATCGCCGTGTCTGAGATCTTCATCAGCCAGAAGGGCCTGGTGGGCATTGTCCCCCTCGCTATGGTAAGGCGAGTCGCCAGCTGATCGCACTGTGTCCTTCCTTTCTCCCCAGACTTTTCTGCAACTGTTTTTCATAGTTTTTATTTTTCTTAGTCCACGTCTGCAGTCCATGAGGCTCACATCCTTCGTGAGGGATTGGTGCGTGCACACGACACACCTTAGTTCTTTTTACGTCCCCTTCCCTTCTCTCCCTCCATCTCTTGGTCCCTTTCCATTCGTAAAAGACCCATCGCCCTGTTTCCTATTATCTACCTTTTATTTCGCTCCTTAATTTATGTATACTTTGGGTTTCTCCTGTAGGGGTTCCAACTGTTTTGGGGGTGTCTTTCCCAAAGCCCCCCACTTCCTCCACCCCGGAAGTTGCTCTTTTCTATCCCTTACCTCAGCCTTTCTCGACTTTGTCGATTCTTATGGCACCACCATGACCTGCACCTTGTCCCCCTACCAGAGTCATTTTTCCTCACTCACTGCTCTGGGAGTCTGCCCCAGTTCTTCTGTTTCTTTTTAATAAGGAAACCTGGGATAGTCTGTGTATTAGTCAGATGAGCTGGGCTATGTGTCTCAACAAAGAACCCCCAAATCTCACAGATCAAAGGCAACAGAAGTCGCTCCCCTCACTGTGTCACTTAAATGGCAGGGCTCTGTGCCATGCTGTCCCTGAGGTCCCTTCCAGATCCTCGCTCATTCCATACTTTAGAGCAGGGGTGTCTTCCTCCCTCTTTCCTGGGATGACGACGTGTGGTCAGCACGGGGCTCCCAACCAGCTGCACGTCACTCTAATGTGTAAAAGTCGACAGGTCACCTGGCATCGAGTGGACGCCACTGTCCACCCGACTCAGGGGTGATTGCGCTTGTTTACCCTCAGTGACCACCTCCACAAGAATTTGGCAGCAAACATGCTGTTCAACTGAGTAACGCTAGGAATTCTAGGAAATGGATTGATGGATTCTCTGGGTCGCAAACCTGACCCAATTTAAACTTGCCGCGAGTAGCTTAGAAACATAGAGCAGTGTTCCTGGAGCTCCTGTGTGCTCACGTGCGGGTGAGAATTTTGATCAGCGCACAGCCTCATTTAGGAGGCCAGTGCTGGGTGTTTAAGAGCCTCTCGCACGCCCAGCCCCGTACATCTGCCGTGCTCAGGACCCAGCCGGCCAGCTGACGTTGCCACGGAGAGAGAATGCTCTTCTTCCCCCAGCTCTGTGGCCCTCTGTTACTGTGGCCAGGTGGCCCCTGGAAGCGCCACCCTGTTATCCCTGGAGCATCACATCCAGCAGGACCCGATCGCCCACCTGAGTCCCCAGCTGACTCCAGAGAACCAACTGGCCTGGCCTGGGGCATGTGCCCAGCCTGAAGCTGGGCCCGAGGCCAGAGGACGGGCAATCCGTGCCTGACCAGGCTCGGGGAATGTGTCCCGCTGGGACCAGGTGGGTGTGAGCGTCACCAGAAACCTGGCCTTCCCTGAGAGATGACATGTGTCCTCCCCGAGGCACCATTGCCTTGAGGAGCTGCGTCACCGCGAGGTGGGAGGAAGAGTCTTCTCGACCTCTCGTGACCGCTGTAGCCTACAGGCCACGTGTGACTTGCCATGTGACTGTGGGCCCCTCAAGAGCCAGCAGTGGTTGCCACGTTCTCCAGTTTAAATGGTTCCGTACAGGTACATAGCATGCTTACCGCACCTGTCAACTTGCAAACCCTGAAATATTTACTCTCTGGCCTTTTAGAGAAGACTTGGCAGGTGCACACCCTGGAACACACAGTGGCAGGATGCGAGTGCCTGGTTTCTATCCTACTCATTTCAAAAGCATAAGACATTCAAATACTTCGGAAAACAAACCCATTAGAAGGCTTTAAGATGTCTTTAGGCCATTTTAGTGCGCGTCCTCCTTGAAGCGAGGTGTGATTATTGTGCTTCTTGTGTTTTTGCAATACCTTTAAGGCACGTTGACATGATTACTAACGCACACTCAGAATCCTTTGTCTGCAAGCTGCTGTGAGCGAATTCAAACTGGCTTCATCCCAAATGTCATTGGCAGGAATCTCTGCGGCCCAACGCGGAGCTGGGGTCTCAGGCGCTGTGTGACATCATTGTGTCACGTGTAAGTGCTTATGTGACATCGATGCCCTGCTTCCCTGCAGTGTGCCGCTTGACCTCAGCTATGAAAGGCACCTCAGAGCATTGGGAGTCTGCTGACCAGTAGACAACAAACGGGCGAGTTGGCGGAACTTCTCTTCTGTGGTTTTGTATTTTCTGAGCATTTGGTTCTGCCAAATACATTCTGAAGGTTCAGTTCTTCTTTGATAGGAGAAAAAGAAGCATATTGTAAAGCTTCTGTTAGAGCATTTCATTAGCTCGTGTTTGCAGTATATACTGTTTGCATTGCTTGTGTGGATTTGGTACCTGTACAGAACTATCTTAATTCTCCTTGTGTCCTCTTCTCCTCCCTCCATCTCTTGATTCCCTTCTCATTTGAGAAAGATATATCTCCTGTTTCCCATTACCTATCTTTTATTTTGTTCTTCATTTATATTTTGGGTTTCCCTTCTAGATTGTTGGTAGGAATGTGAACTTGAACAACTGTGGAGATCAGTATGGAGATTCCTCAAAAAAATAAAACTAGAAATTCCATCTGACCCGGCTATTCCCCTTCTAGGGATCTTCCCGAAAGAGTTAAAGACATCACATCACAGTGATCCACACTCACCCATGTGTATAGCAACATAACTCATAATGGCTGAATCTTGAAGCAGCCTGTACATCCACAAAGCTTTTTTTTCCCCTAGAATGAGCTGTAATGCATTTCTAACCAACCAAAAGATAAATTTTCATTGTGAGTAAGCAGCAATACAAGTGCAGCTTAACAAGAAGATGAGAATGTTTTTTTAAAAGGGGAATTCAGAGGAATAGAGATACCCTAAAAACAAGAACCTAATAACTCAAACTTAAAACAGTGACACATACACGAGGCACTACAGTAACTTTACATAGCTGCGACTCACTCCTGCATCTATGTGGCTGTTTAAGTTGCTCGTTGTTATACACAAAAGGCACAATGTATTATGGTCTGTAAGTTTGTGTAATGGCTTGTACGGTTCTGTAATTTTGGATAAATTTAATAAAAATACATAAAAAGGGAACCAGAAAGAAACCCTGTTGCTACGCTTGTGCAGCCAGGGAAACAGCTGGAGAATTCTTTGAAAAAATTCAACTTCCCAAGTTGCTGCTCATGGCAAATAAAACAAACTTCAGAAAGGTCCAGTGGAGGATCGCAGATGGAGACACATGTCTGGGAAGTTCTCGCCTTCACACCAGGCCCTCGGCCCCTTCCTCAGTCCCAGACAGGGCAGCCGAGGGCACCAGCCTCCACCACCCCCTCCCCTGGGGCTGCAGGCCCCAAGCCACTGGGTAAGAGATGGAGCAAAGGAAACTCACTGTCAGCTCTCGTGCAGGGCGACTCATTGAGGCAGAAGAGTCCCACTGGCCCGCCCTGCAGTCCCCTCCCTCACCCCATCCCTTCCCGGGCCCCCACCGGGCTTGGGACAGAGATTTAGATGTGGAGGAGACAAGGGAGACAGACGCAGAGGATGGTGACAGTAACAGAGCACAGAGGGGCACTGAGGACAGCAGCCTCTCCCTGCCTCAGCCTGCTGACCACGGCCGTGACCGCCTGCGGACTGGCGATGCGGGGCTGGGCTCTGGGCCCCTGGACGTTGCTCTCCCGCCTTGCCATGCACAGGGGTAGCCACAGGCCCCTCTCTGGGTCCCCCACCCTCCCCCCCTCCCCAGCGCCAGGGGCTGGAGCAGCGCCTCAGGGACAGTGTCCTCAGCCCAGCTCACGGCTGTCACCCGTTCACATCACACATCCTCCTGTGACAGCCTCCAGGCAGCACCCAGGGACCCCTGCAGGTGCTGGCGCATGCTCCCTCCAGGTCCCGTTCCCCCGACGCCCCTGCTGGCTTTGCCCACTGCGGCCTCCTGGCGCTGCTCCCTCCCTTGCCCGGCTGTGCGCAGGGCCCCGGTGTGGAGCCTGACGTGGTGCTGGAGATGTCCCTGGGTTGGATGCTCAGCCTGCAGGTGGGGAACTCTGCCTCCGGGGCACCAGGAAGTGGCTGCAATGTCCTCTGTGTTGGAGAAGGTGAAGGGCATGGTGGTCCACACCTGCAATCCCAGCACTCTGGAAGGCTGAGGCAGGAGGATCCCAAATTCAAGCCCAGACTGGGTGATTTAGTGACTTAATGCAATTCTGACTCTAAATAAAAGATAAAAAGGGATGGAGATGTAGCTCGTGGTAGAGCGCTCCTGGGATCAGTCCCCAGTACAGCAGATAAATAAGCAAAAGAACAATGGAAGAATGATGTTTTGTTGTTTTTCAAGAACACGGGGCCTGATCCCCCAGCTCCTTTGCGGATTTGAAGACAGAGCGCGTGCTGCAGTCTGGGTTGCTAAGGACGGCCGAGGCTCAGGCCGCAGGAAGATGTTGCTCGGTTAAGAAATAACTCTATGGGCAGAATAATTGTGTCCTTGTCACTGCTAGACACTTCCTTTGGAATTAAATTGAAAAGCATTCCTTCTCTCCAACTAACTGGCCCAGAATTTTGCCTGGAAAGCAAGTCTGTGACGCAAATGAATCTGCTTTCACTCGGCGGCACAGCTGCAGTCTCACCGATGGACCGTGCAGTAAATGGGTCGTCCATCCCGGCACCGGCCACAGAGCTGACACCAGGCCCTGTCCTGGGCCAAGAGGGACCATGGGCAGGTCCTCCCCAAGCCTACGCTCCCCGCGGCCATGTGACGCCTGTCACTCGGGACCTGAGGCAGGGGAGGGACAGGCAGGGGCTGCGCAGGGCCTGAGGCTTCCGGCGCAGGAGGTCCCAGCCAGGTACTTGCAGCCCCACTCGGAGCCCTGGAGACGACGTCCTCAATAGGAGGCAGCGGGGCTGGCGTGCATGCTGCCCACAAACAGGATGGTGATCGAGCTACTCAGTGCAAGTGTTTAAAACATTCACTATCATCAGACCTAGAACTCACTCTGGATATGTCATGGTGTGTCCTCAGACACACACTCACCTGCTGTACAGATTCTAATCTGCAGGAAGCCACTGAGTCGCCACGGTGTCACGGAGCTTGGCCACACCTGGAAATCCCCAAGGCCCAAGGTCCCCAACTGAAAACTCGAAAGTGAGGCTGGAAGGGGCTTGCTAATGGGTTTCATTCCCAAGACCTGAGGTGGATGCAGATCTGAAAGAGAATTAATCTGAGTCTTTTGCTCCATAAATTGATAGAAGAACAGCTGGATGAAATGAGATTTCCTTTACTCCATCTGGATTTCTGTCACAGTCTTTAAAAAGGTCAACAGCAGCACATTCATTTATTTTATTGAAAGGGGTTCATTGTGCCTCCAGAAGCGCTCAGAGGCACGTTCCCTTGACCCTTGACAGGGCCACCTGCAACCGGTTACACACGAGCCCCAAACCAGTCTTGTTAGCTAAGAGCAACCCAAAGGTCTGGCCTCGCAGACCTATGCAGAACCCCGGCAGCTCACGATTCTGCTTCCGCACAAGGCGGAAATCCCACTCCACCCCAAGCCTTCCCCTGGGTGGGAGCTTCCTCTTGCCCACAAGCTGTGGCAAAGATGCAAAGCTGGGGACATAAGTCCCACAGACCACACATTCCTTGTAAGGGTCCCAGAGGTGAGGTCCAGCCATCGCCCATGCCCCCCAAATCAGCACTGCTCTGTTCCAGAGGAGGCGAATTCTGCTGCTCCCACCAAACTCATAGGACAAGCATGAAATTCCTTTATTTGCTTTTGTTAAAAGAAAATAATAATAATGCTTTTATTGGTTTAGCCAGGCATGGTGGTACACACCTATAATCCCAGCAGTTGGGAGGCTGAGGCAGGAGGAGCACCACGAATTTGAGGCCAGCCTGGGCTACATAGTTCAAGACCAACTTGAACTACATAGTAAGATTCTGTCTCAAAAAGCAAAACAAAGCAAAAATTTTTATTGGTTTATAATTGAGGTACCAAAAATGTACCTGGGTTGATGAACGTGGACTTACGTACCCCATAGTCAAGTAATGAAGGTGTCCATCAGCTCCCAGACCTATGGCTTGGACAAGTGCGGAAGGGCCACATGTGGAAGACTCCCCCACCCCTAATGCTGGGGTTCGGGGGGCCGTGAGGCCTGGGAAGGAACAGCTCTTTGGAGGCAAGTCCTTAAAGGGACACTGGGACCAGGACCTCCTCTTGTCTGTCTCTACTTCCTGGCTTCCTCCAGTGCATGTACCACCACAGTGCTCTACGCCACAGCAGGCCCCAAGCAACACGGCCAATAGCCAGGGGCTGCAACCTTAGAAACCCAGCGCCAAAACAACTCCTCCCTCTTCTAGGTCTATCATCTTAGGTGGTTCATCCTGGTAACTGATGCAATTCCTGCACATGTGAGTGTGTGCGTGTGCATGTGCGTGTGTGTGTGTGCCGGGGACACTTCCCATGAGACCTACCCTCCTAGCAAAGGATTCAGCACCCAGCGTCCTGTGGCTGGCTGTAGGCGCGGCACTGTGTGGCAGATCCCTAGACCTTACTCGCCTGGTAAGCTCCCTGAATCCCTGAAACCTTGTGCCCATCGTGTGGCAGCGCCCCGGCGCCCTCCCCACGCGGAGCCACCTGTCTACTTCCTGTCCCCATGCCGGGAGAGTTGAGGACCTCTCCTCGAGGTGGACCCAGGCAGTGTCTGGCCAATTTTCCATAATGCAGCATCCCCAGCTTCGTCCGTGTTGTTGGAAAATTAGGGTGCCAAGTGGTGTTCCAGCGCGTGGAGACGCCAGGTATTCTGGGTCGCTCCAGCTAAGGTTGTCTCCGTACAACTAGTGAGCACGGGGCACCGATGTCCTGCACACCCTGCATTCACAGCCCGGGGCTGCCCCAGGGTGGAGCGGCAGCTCCCTCTCAGGGTCTTTTCCTCCTCCCTCTGCTAAAGTTCTCCAAGTTATTAGCGAGCTTTCCCGTACCCTGCAGTCTCCCACAGCAGTTGTAACTGGCATCCTGGAGTGTTTGCTGGGCGTACGGTGGTTTACACACAGCTCGGGTTATCCCCCAAGCTCTATAAAGTGGCAAGTATTTCTCCCCTTGCGGATGAGAAAGTCATGGTTCAGAGGGGTAAAGTCACTACCTGGAGACTCGGCAGCCGGTAGAGAGCAGCTTGGACCTCAGGCTGGTCCCGTTCTCCTTCCCCAGAGCAACCCCAGGAGCTGGGCACCAGCAGAGAGGCCGCAGTCACAGGCTATAGCTTTCTTTTTCCTTTTGTTCGACCTTTCTGCGCCATTTCTGCAGTCCCGTTTTTAAGGCCCTCTTCCCTTAAGGTCCCCTACTCCACCTCTGGGAAATGCCACCGCTAAGACAGGCCTCCCCTCTGCAGGCTCCCCAGGGGGACCTAGAGCTGCCAGGGAGGGGACCTTGGCCAAGTCCAGCATGGACAGTTTCCTTTCTGTGACCGAGTTTTCCCGCAGCTGTCCGGGTCTGGGTAGGAGCTGTGGGACTCTCAGAGTCAGCAAAGAAAATGTCACCCATAATTTGGGAGCTGGTTTTCATTGAGATTATTTATAAGGAGTTTCCCACAGTGACTCCGTGGGAAACAGAGTCTTCCTTCATTTTGTGCAAAACCCTCCAAAGCTACCCGCTCCTCGTGGATCTGTCCTCTGCCCTGAGCTTCACACCAGGGTGGAGGGAGGAACTGGACGCCAGGTGCCCCTCCTGGGTCTGCACGGGACTGAGGCTAAACAATGAGAGTCGCAGGTGTCTCCCCGACACCTTCTAGGCACGCTGATTATAAAACGCTTTCACACTTGGTCTCTGGTGCTTGTCACTGTCGATGGTGGTGAATCACTCTTAGAGACAAAGATCATCAGTCCTCAAACTGTCCTCCTGCCAAGATGCGATTGCGTGACCCTGGGGAACCCAACCAGAGAAGGCCGAAGCAGAAACAGGCCCAGTTTCTGGAAACTGGGGCCGCCCAGGGCTGCAGGTCTGTGAAGCAGGGGCTGCTTCGTCATGCTGAGTCTCTCTCCATACGGTCAGAGCCAACAATGAAGAGCCAGCGCCGGGCAAAGGACTTCCCGTCTGCCGTTTCATTCAGCCCTGACCGCGGCCGCTGTGGCAGGGTCACAGCCTGTAGGCTCGATGGGTTACGGGCTGCAGAGCTGGGTGCACAGTTACCCCGCCTGCCAAGGGTGGACGTGGGAGCCATATCTGCCTGAGCCACCGCTGACCTTCTCTGTGGCTGCACCTTAGACTGGAAAATATCGTGAAAAGCTAGAGGAGGAGGTGGACTTCCATGGCAGCGAGGGCGGCGATGATGCTGGGGACGGTGGTGAGGGTGATGTTGAGGGCGGTGATGGGGCGATCGTCTCAGACACTCTCCTGTACTCACTGGGGCATAACACCCACCACCCACAAGCAGAGGAGAGGTTTAGTCCGAGCTCACAGTTCTTAGAGGTTCAGTCCATAGCCAGCTTCAAGGTACAAACGGCTGGACAGCAGGCACAGTGGAGGGAGCTGCTCACAGCCTGGCAGCCGGGAAGCAGAAAGGGAAGGGCTGGGAGGGACAGAAGCCCTTCCAGGCCACAGCCCGGGGACCCGCTTCTTTGGCCAAACCCCACCTCCTAGCGCCAAGTCAGCTGCAGCGCCCCGTGGTCCAGCCGCCTGCCAAAAACCTCACATCCGAACATGTGAGGCTTTGGGGGCCATCTAGATCTGAACCATAATGATGGTGACAGTGATCATGGGGATCATGGTGATGATGGTGTTGGAGATGGTGATGCTGATGGTGGTGATGATGGTGATGATGGTGGTGATTGTGGTGGTGATGTTGATGATGATGATGATGATGGGGGCATGATGATGATGATGGGGGGGATGATGGTGATGATGGTGATAATGGTAGTGATGGTGATGATGATGGTGATGTGAGGTTTTTGGCAGGTGGCTGGACCATGGATGATGGTGATGATGATGGTGCTATCCTCTTTTAGAACAGCTAAAAATCAGATCCAATAAATAAAGAGAAAGATAATGCCATATTTGACCCAAAACAATGAATCAGTAGACTGAAACTATTATCTTCTTTCCTTCCCTGCCCATAAACTTACTCTGAGAGTAGCAACCAAAGGTGGACAGCCACCATGTCTCAGATGTGAGATGCTCACAGGAGCAGACTGTGGCCTCCCAGGAGAGTGACCAACTGGCCATCCTGCTTGTCTGGGACAAAGGAGATTCTGAGGCTGTGGGGCTTCCAGTTTGAAAACTGGGGCAATCCAGGCCAACTAGGATGAGTAAGACACTCTTCCTCCCAAACCGACTCTGAGTTTGCACACAGGACACCTTCAGTCTGTGTGGCTACTGTAAGACCATCTTGTTGCTTTACAAGTGGACACTGTAGCTGGACAAAGTCCTTTGTCTGAATCTGGTGTGACTCTGAGTTTTGTCTTTGTCTGTCGGGAGATTTCCCACAAATAAACCTGAGTTCCTGGCTTCCTTTAAAATAATCAGAAAAGCTGGCAATTCCCAGCCCACAGGACAGTCGTCTACAGAACTGTGGGAGGCCGCACGCGCCCGTGCTGGGTCAGGCATGAGCATCTCCCGAGTCTGTGGCACCCGCTTGTCTGTTCAGTCTCTTCAGGCATCTCAACTGATATACAGAATCGTGCAACGAATTCTGCAACCAGATCATAGAAAAAATTAAGCTTGTGAACCAAGATACCACTGTGATGCGGACGACTAGAACAGTGCTCGGCACGTGGGAAGTACTTGGTGATACACTGGGCCCTTTTAGTGTTCTATTCCTACTATGCGATTATGCCTCTCAACTCAAGAGTACTGGAATCTTCTGGCAATAAAATGAAACACAGATATGTGCTCTGGCAGAGACGAGCCTCAAAACATTATCCTAAGTGACAGGAACCATCACGGAAGGCCGCGTGCTCTGTGACTGCACTCACAGGACAGTGCAGAAGAGGGAAATCCACAGAGAGAGAAAATAAATTAGATACTGCCAGCACTCGGAGGGAGGGTAGGGAGGTGGCGACAGCTAAGGGACTCGGAAGTTTTACTGATTGTAGAGATGGCTGCACAACTCTGTGACTCTTCTAGAAACCACTGCATTAGCCATTTAAAGAACCGTATTTTAAAAACGTCCGGCAGCCAAGCTTGCTGCCCAGGGCAAATGCTGCACCCTCAGAAGAGACCACGGCGGGAGAAATAAAAAGACAATACTGAGGGAGTCACGACACAGTCCCTGGCGGCTCCAGACTTCGATGTGACTTCCTGACTTGTGCCCTGACCCTGCTGCCCCACCCTTACAGGGTCACCAGCTCCACCTCCGGGACTTGGGCTGAAAGCCCCGTGAACACTTCAGCAGGTTGGTGGTTTCTTAATACGTTAAGTGTACACATTATACAGACTGGCAGTTCTTAGGCCCCCGTCTACAGGGCCATGGCCAGCAGTGCTGTGACACCCCAATATCCATGGTCACCCCCAAGCAGCAGTAGCCCAGGGCCCTCCACAGGTGCAAGGCACTGCAGTCAGATGGTAGAATACTACTGGGCAGCAAGCAGGCAGACGCTGTAGATCCTGAAACAAACCCAAGCAAGTGGGTTGACGAGACAGGCATTTTAAAAATTACACACTGCAGGATTTCCTTTAAGTGAACTTTCTAGAAAAAACAAAACCGTAGAGACGGAAAGCAGGTCAGGGATCTCCCGGGGCCGGTATAGCTGCAGACGTGACTCCAGAAAGCCACCTAGGGACCTGCCGGGAGGGAATGTTCTAAAACCGGAAGGTGGTGAAGGTGCGCCGTTATGTGACATCACTAAAACCCACCGCTTCCCGACCTTAACAGGGTCACACGCGTGGCGTGTGTGCGCTGCCTCAGTGGGGCAGAGGGGCAGTCAAGAGCACTGGGGGAGATGCTCCGCTCAACCTTGGTCACACGTGGAATCTGTGGTTTGCTTTTGCTGGGAAAAGTCAACCACTTTTATTTACATAGTCACTTTCGCCGGGACACACTGTGTTGCTGACCTTGGCCACCAGGGGGCAGTGCCACCCATTAGTATTTATGTGGCCATGGCCGGCGTTTCAGCCTGTAGGGAGCAGTAGATCCCTGTGGTGTGGGATAGGTCTGGGCAGGGGATGTTAAGAGCAGCCGAGAGCCCACTATGCTAACAAGTACAGCAGAATTAACTGGGCACTTTCCGGCCTTCACTGAGTGCCTTGCATCAGACTTCTGGTCCTGGCGGGACCTCTGACCCTAGTAGGGGACACCTGGGAAGCCAGGGTGGCTGCATACAAGCCACCACCCACGGTGTCCCACGGGTGCTGGGGCTTCCCGATGCGCTCACAGCCCAGAGTCTCCACATGATGAAAACTTGCTATATGATTTTAAGGGCACCAAGGAAACCCACTTCCGTATTCTCTACTCTAGTGGCCACAGCGGTGGCCCAGAGCCAGCCATCGCCAACTCACCCCTGCCCACCCACTGCATTTGTAACTCTGCCCTTGGGGCCGGCTTTGAGGCATCCTTGGCTCATAGCAACAACATAAACACATACTACAGTAAATTAAATTTAAGTTAATTTACTGTATTAAATTAAATATAGTAATTTAAATTTTAAAACCTTACTCCAGCAAAAGACACGTTGCCACGGATCCCCTCAGTGTCCTCCCCTTCGCTTTGGACACACTTGTCCCATCGTCCTTGCCACTTGCTGAAGCAGTTCTGGAGTCCTCTTTCATGAGTGTCTCCAGTCACACTGTTGTGGCTCCTTGAGGTCCTGAATTGATTACTTTTAATGGAAATTTTGACTCAGGGAAGAACCAGAAGTGCCAGATGAGGTGAATAAGGTGGATGAGGACCCAGGGTTGTGCTTTTACGAGCTGCCTTTCCATTGGATGGTGCTCGGCAGCAGCTCCCCTTATTTTTTATCACATTCCAAAGAGGGGGATGAATGGGGTGTCTTTTACTGTAATACATTCTTAAAATTTAAAAATGGACTGTGTAGTTCAATCGCACCTTGAACTTAAGTGTTACAAACAGTACTGCAGTGAAAGAGACTGAACTTTGGAGGAAAAAAAAATACCTGTTTCCTTGTATCCTTTCTTGGCTGAGTTACAAAAACTTTCCATCTCTCAGGGGCACTGAGGCCACTTATTCCACGTGCTGCCCCTCAGGAGGGTTCGCTTAATAACTCACTTACGCCACGAGGCCCCCTGAAGACGGCGCCTGCTGAAATTGAATTGCTGTCTTGTGTTAAATGCCTGTTTTAGGGTAGATTCTCCATCTTGCATTAGGAGCAAATTGACAGATAAGTCAAGTTTGTCCCCTGCACCTGGCTCTGCAGTGTGAGCCAATTGAAAGCAAATGAGATGGGAGCCGGTTTCCCCGCAGTGACAGGAGCAGAATTATTGCTGTGTGACTTTGAGCCGCAGGGCTGTTAGCGCCTGTCCTCCAGGAGGGGACTTTGCAGGCTACCTTCGGAGACGGCGCCTAAGTGGTCTGCCATCATTGTGTGTCCCCGTCCCTCCCCGGTAACTGCGGCAGAAACACCGCGGACCTGCAGGAAGGAAGAGGAGTAAGACTTGCTTTACACTCCACATGACTGACACTGTTAGCAAGGCGCCATGCTGGAAAGGCCATGCCTGGGCCCTCGCTGGTCATTTCAGCCAGGATCACCATCTTTTGTGTTCTAGGTGCCCGAGGAGACCCTGTGAGAGATCATTACTGGGCTGCTTCCAGTAGATCAGGGGCACCGTGGTCACTCAGAGGGCACCTAAACACTGCAGGCAGAGGCTCGCTTGCTCCCACTAATGGCCAGTTTGCCAGGGGCAAATAGGGTTAATACTCAGACACCGCCAGCTGGCGTAGCACAGCCTTCAACCAATTAGAATAGACCAGAAGGTAACACTGACCAATGAGAAAGGAGCTGTGGGTCTGTGGGTGGGCATGACCCAGGGAAATCTCCACCCACTGGGTCAAGGGCAGGAACCAGAGCATCCCTCTGGCCTTGACTTCCACACTCCATTCTGTCGGCCGCAAAATTCAGCGCAGCCCTTCCGGGGCCCCGTGTGGATCTCCTATTTCCCAAGACAAGGCTGAAGCTGCAGGAGACTTTGTTTCACGGTCCTGACCCATGAAACAGCCTTCCGGCCTTCCTGGGTGACATCCTCCATGCTGCCGCAGGGCCGTGATTACTGCTCCTCCCAGGGTCTTGGCCAGGCTCCCGGGGAAGCCGGCCAGGGTCCCTCTTCCCAGTTCAAGTCCCTCTTCAGAGAGCATTGCGCCCAGGCTCCCTTCCGGAACCGAGAGGGTGTGCAGAGGGCCTCTTTCTCTCCCGCTCCTTTGTAGGGCAGGTGCCACGCGCCGTCACTGGCCCAGGTTCTGGGGTGACAGCCAACAGGAGAGACGCAGGATCTCCCCAGGCACTTCCGGCCTGAGGGAGAGGGCCCCAAGCTGAGAGGAAACAGCACCACGGGGCGATGAGAGCTAGGATGGAGATGGGGAGAGGAGGGTGAGGAACTGAGGCTGAGCCTCGCAGGTATGTGGGGGAACACCAGTCGGGCAGGAGGAATGGCAGACACGTGGCAATGACCTCATGGTGGCTAGAAGGCACAGTGCAGGGAGGGAAGCAAGGGGCAAGACAGGGACTCCTGCTCTTCATGTCAAGGGGCCTGACTGGCTGGGGCGGGCTGGGAGCGGCAGAGCCGCCCAAATGGCACACGGGGACATTTCCTGCGTCCCCTGGGTGGGGGGCAGCACACGCCGGCCTCACAACACCCCACTGATCCCTGTCCGAAGCTGGAAGAGGCGCAGGCGGCAACAAAGAGGGCCTGTGCTGACCGGGTCAGTGCTGAGGCCCCTCAGTGAGATCCAGCGCGAAGGGCGGCCAGTGCACAGAGACTCTGAGGCTGTGCCGTGGCTCGGCTGGGAAGGCCGAGGGCGGAACACCAAGTTCCCTCTCCGAGTCACAAGGGGCGGGATTCACAGGAGATGGAGGGAGCCAGCGCCCCAGGGCCTGTAAGCAGGCCTTGACTCGGAGACTCGGGACAGTGTGCCCGGAGGTGGTCAGCACCGGCCTCTCCTCACCTCTGAGGCTGGGAGGCTCTGTAACATGACGGATGGCCCCAGAGTGGGCGGCGTAGAATGAAGCAAAGCACCGGGGCCACCTTGCAGGAAGGAGCTGCAGACATCCAGAGGGTTATCCCAGCTCTGAGGGCAGAGGAGTTCCAGGTGGGGACGGCTCTGAAAGAAATCTGAGCAAGGACCTGGTTTCTGACAGAGCTTTTGCATCTCACCCCCGAGCCCCAGAGAAGCTGTCGCCTCCCTGAACAAGACTTGTCCTTAACGCCACACGACAGGCCTTGTGTGCCCCTTTAGCTGCGCCACCCCAGGTTGGGGAGAGGGAGCGCCCTGAAGGGAAACCCAGGCCCCCAGGCCCTGACTTCCGCGGACTGGCCTTTGGCCTCTGGCCTGGCCTGCTCTGGACATGTCCTATGAAGGACATTGCAGAGTGAGTGCGTTCCTTTGTCTCAGGCTCTGTCTCTTAGCATGAGATTTCCCAAGTCATCTTCATAGTAGTGTAAGTCCTCTTGGGGGCTGAATTGTACTCCACCTTGTGCATGGCCCAGGCCCTCCACATCACCCTCTCTTCTCCTCCACAGAGACCGTGGGGGGCCTCTCCTGCCCAACACAGGGATAACTGCCGCATGCTCCCAGACAGTCACTTTCTTAACTATTTTTTAGTCACTTTGTAGGCCTGAGTCTTTTGTATACTCCGGAAGTAATTCACTACTCTTTATTTAAAAATTAAAAATACGATCTGTCCAGAAAATGGCCAAAGCAGTTTACATTTATGAGGGCAGGTGACGAAGCATGTTTTCTCAGGAACCTCGGGCTTTTCACAAATTTGAAATGGCAGTGATTTAAAGAACCCAATGTGACTGATCCTTCGCGGAACCACCAGGCAATGTTCTCTGAGGTGGACAGGGGGTGGTGGCAGGGGACAGGACAGGAGTGACACGCACACCACAGCAGGCCACACAACTGCTTCTCGTACTCGTGAGGCGGAGACAGCGCCAGCAAGAGTCCTCCCCAGTCTGCCCCAGAGCACCAAGCCGTATCCCACAGGGCCTCCTGAGGGAGGGGAGGGGCTGGGGCAGACAGCTGGTCCCTGCTCTGCAGGGCGGCTCTGGGGCAGGCAGAGAGAGAAGGCGCCTGCCTGCCTCAGCCAGGCTGGCCTCAGATAGAAAGGGATTTGGGGGGTACAACCAGCCATGTGGAACCTGCATCTGCTACATCAGTACCACACTTGCACACCCACCCCCACACGCGTGCGCACACGCGCACAGGGTGCACAGGCATGTTTTTAACTCCACCTTCACCAACCTTGAATCTTGACCTCGGGCTTGCATCAGACAGTGGCCCTCCGATGGCTCTGAACCCCAATCTGTGGTGCTTTGTTATTCGGGGGTTCGATGTGCACAGGAAACAGCCGGCGAGATGGCTGAGGATGACATGCAGACCGATGCCAGGGTCCAGGGAGGAAGTGAAGGTCCTGAGAGCTAAAAGAGGGGATCGAGGCGCCAGAGAAGCTGCTGGCAAAGCACAGAGAACAAGCCAGGACTCCAGACTTTCACCGCTCACCAGAATAATTAGCCAGGACAGAGATCTTTAAATACAAGGAAATCCCCGGAGCCTCAGGCAGTGTACGTGGGAGGCCAGTACTTCCGCTTGTCATTTGTGGCTTCTCTGACTGTGGATGCCCTGGAAACAATATGGTCAGAGAAAAATGCTTCACGTCCAGCCCATCTTGATCTGCAGTGCAGTTTCCAGAGAGGGGTGCTGCAGTGGGGTGATGCGTGTGCACGTGTGAGTGTGTGAGTGTGCTCGTGAGTGCAAATGTGAAACTGCCAAAAAGTTAGGAACTAATCACAGTTAATCCAAGGCAGAGCCTGCTGCTCTAGGGACACTCAGC
>PVJO010015084.1:29762-46293 GCA_004026905.1 Hystrix cristata
CGCAGCCCTAGGTGACCTTTAGCCCTAGGCATCCAGGACTGCAAGCTACTCACGCACTGGTTCTAGAGAAAATATCGGCACTGTCTCCCTGACAGCAGAGTGCCCGCTCCAGGCTCTTCTGATAACCTGACCCTCATCTTTGAAAATCGTATTTTCCTGGAGAATCTGTCCCCACGTGCCTGGTCCTCCTCTGGATGGGGCGTGGACGCTCGAGCCCAGCGAGACAGTCAGACCCAGCACCAGAGAACTCAGGTCCCAAGCTGGGCAACCGGAAGTGGGCGGTAGAGACCTTCCCTCGGCCTCCCTCCAGAGAGACGGCTGCCTCCTACTCTCAACCCGGGCCCCTGGGTTCCCTCCCCCAAGCCCCTCCAGCCGTTCCTGTGATTCCCCGAGCACACCCTGCAGACAGTGTGCCTCTGGGATCGCTTCCTGACACATTCACACCAACGCACTCACTGTCTTGCGGTCCGGGGGCCTCACGTGGGGGTGACGTCAGGATGGTGTTCCTCCCAGAATCCCCCACACAGTCTGTCCTGCCCCTCCCGTCCCGAGTCCTCCCCAGTCACCTCCTCACCTCTGTCCAAATCGCTCCTCTTACCTTCATCCTCTGACCCTCGTGCCTCCTCTGACAGGGACTTCAGGGTCGCATCGGGCCCACCCAGGTGATCAGAAGCTTGGCTCCTCTCCGGATCCTGAATGTCATCCCATCTGCAAAGTCCCTTTCGCCCTGTGAGGTGACAGCAGGGGCATCTTCTGGGGCCGGGGCAGGGACTTCATGAACTCTCTGTACCACCTTCTTGTTCAAGATACCCAAAGTCGGAGTCTGCAGTTCACAGTCCAAACCCACTTGATGTGTTCCTTCCGCTTGAAGAAGAGCAAGTTTTCTTAGCGTTGCTGGAAGCTAGGAAGACGGCCCCACGTAGGCTAAAGGATGCAGCACGGGGCTCCAGCAAAGGCCCTTTGACCGAGTTCCCAAAGCAGTGCTGTGGTGGACTTGAGTGGACGAGGGTGCCTGGCGCGGGCCTTGGGGGTCCTACAGACCCGGGAGTCCCCTTGACCCTGAGTCTGTTTCCCACAGGACGCCGAGATCCTGAACACAGCCATCCTCACGGGCAAGACAGTGGCCATGCCCATCAGGGTGGTGTCGGTGGAGGAGGACGGCGCAACGACAGACGTCTCAGAGGAGGTGGAGTGCGTCTCTGCAGACCAGGACGTCATCAAGGTGAGCGGCCGCAGTGGCCAGGGCTGGGCACCGCAAGGAAGGTGGCCGACCGAGTGTCCCTTCCATCCCTTCATTGTGGCATCACGCCAGTCTACCAGCTTTTCCTTTCTCCTCCCTCCCTCCCTCCCTCCCTCCCTGACAGGTTAACATATGTATTTACCTTATATGATACACTGGAGTTTCTGATTTGTTTTTGCGGTACTGGGGATTGAACTCAGGGCCTTCACGCTGAGCTACAGCCCCAGCCCTTCCTATTTTTCACTTTGAGACAGGGTCTTGCTGAGTTGCCTGTGCTGGGCTGGAACTTGCACTCCTCCTCCCTCAGCCTCCCAGAGTGTTGAGATTACAGGCTCAAAACACCATGTAGGCTTGACACATTGTTGTTGGAGGGTGCTGATCAAAGGACACAAAACCCGAGCTGGTAAGAAGGAACGTAGCGAAAGGGCCTGGTAACCGCCCTGGAAGTAAGAAATCCACCTTCCAGCCTACCAAAACCAGGAGAGAAACAAGACCCAGGAGCAAATTTCACATTGTCCTATGCAGAGCAACCCTTCGAGACTCTTAAATGATCTGGACACGGAGCCCATTGCTAATATTTCCAGGAATATCATCAGGATCTTTGGGGAAATCAACGCATTCAGAATGGAAATTGCCTCCTGAAAGGAGTGCAGAGTCGATGCCCTGACAGAGCAGGAGTCTGAGTCAGCAGGAGCTGGGGGTGGAGCAGGCAGCTGGCACGGGTGGGACAGCTCAGCGTGGCTGTGGTCTGGGGGGGCCAAGGATGCACAGAGCTGGGCGGGTACAGATTGGCATGTGCAATCAGTGCCACTCCGCTAGCTTCAGGGACGGTTTGCAGCTAGAGTTTCCAGTTAGGTCAGGAATCCAAAGATTCAAAGGTTTCACCCCAGGGCAAGGTGGTGAATCAGCTGTCACCATTTTGTGGGTACTGGGAGGAAATGCAGATTCTGGTGGGCGACAGAACATAGGCAGCATCTTCCTCTGCTGTGCCCGAGGCCGGCTCCCAGGGCACTGGGTGGGAAGAGAGTAGTGACCAGCCCGTGACGCTCCTGGCGCCAGGAGGAGGCCGGGGCTTTGTGGCGTGCCGTGCCATGGTGCCTCCCAAGTGCTGGGATTACCAGTGTGTGCCACCACACCCGGCTCTAAAAGTATTTGACATGTTCCTGCTATCTTTCTGTTGTTGATTTCTATTCGGACTCCATTCTAGTCAGAGCCTCACTCTGTATAATACCAATTCTTCCGTACTGGTCGAGGATGAAGCCAGAAGTACAGTGGGTGTGCACCTCCAGGGTCCCTGCGACCGCCACGGATTGTCACCTCCCTGAGTCCGCCTCTGGTATCTTTACAAGAGCCGATAGCATGGCACGGGCTGCCGGGCACTGCCTGTCTTGCTCGGTCCTGAATGGCACCAGATCTGACACTGGACAGAGCTCCTATCAGTCACACGCTAAGCCACGCACCGAAGGTTTCTTGGCTCCTTCCCGGGTGCTGCTCAGGTCCCGGGGACGCAGCAGTAAACACAGCAGCTGAGGTCCCCACGCTCCTGGACCCTGGCTGTCCGGCACGGAGGGAGCAGACAGCAGCGGGAGCAGAAGAATCCTGCAGAGGTGATCAGGCTCACTGAGAGCAGCATGCTGGAAAGTGCTGGGTTTGGCAGCCTCTCAGGAGGGGACACTGAGCCAGAGAGCAGGAGATTTGTGGCCACCAAGACCGGGGTGCTCTGTGCCTTCCCGGTTCCAGAAGACTGCACTGTGTCAGCGCCTGTGCTCCTGGTGACCCCGCTCAGCCTACACTTTCCCAGCCGCTCCTGTGACCCCAAGCTGCAAGGCTCCAGCAAGGACTCAGGATGTGGAAAGGGGTTACAAGACTCCAAGATCGCCGCTGGAGAAGTTCATTGACTGATTTCCCCTGCAGCCTGTCTGGCCCCCAGGGCACAGTTCCAACTAACAGATCCCTGAGCAGAGCTGCAAATATGTGCACAGGCAACGAGTGGGCTGCCTGGTCCCCTGTGACCCGGCTGCAGGACACTGAGCCACCTCCTGTGGGTGACAGCCTTCATTTTTCCCTGCGTTCCACAGCTGCCTGCACTAAGCTTTCCTCCGCCAGATGTACTGTTAATTTCCAAGTCTAGGGGCTGGTGCTCACTCACTGGCAACACCCCACACTATAGAGCCCACAGGACGTATCACTGCTCAGGGTGACATCACAGAGCGGCAAGGGGACACTTTGTCCCAAGGAGGGAAAGTGATTCTCATTCCTGCTCCTTGGATGGATAGATGATAGAGGATGGGCGGATGATAGATAGCATGGGATCGGGCAGACAGACAGGTGATTGATGAGGAGATGGGCAGACTGATGAGCAGATGGACAGATGGATGGTTTGATGAGCAGATGGATGTATGGATAGATAGATGACTGATGCATGGAGAGATGAGTGGATGGATAGACTAATGGGTAGATGGGCAGATGGATGGACAAATTCTAAAGAAGTCAAAGAAAGTCTGTCTTAGGCAGCCGCCTTATGTCTACAACCTGAACGCAGAGAAGGCACCAGCCTCGTCAGGACTGAGGGGAGAGGGCTTCCAGACAAAGGACCAGGGAAGGACCACTCAGCATGCGAAGGCTGAGTGAAGGGAGACGAGAACCCCTAAGTTCCCCTAAGTAGCCCCAGCAGGGGCTGAGAGAGCCACACTGGAGATGAGCCAGGGTCAGGCGGGAGCGGGTCACGGAGGATGCTGGAAGCTGGCCAGCAGCGTGGGCACTTCCGTTTCACAGGCCAGCGCAGTGAGGGCGTGGGTGTCCACTGGGTGGGCAGCTGGGCAGTGTTGAGCGAAAGGGTGCCTAGGACAGGAGGAGTGCAGTGTACAGCCAGGAGAGGGGCCCCGGCTCTAGGCTCTTGCTCCTCGTTTGGGAGCAAGGCAACAACGGGCTTGTCCAGCCTGCGAAGGACCAGCATCCAGGCCTCCTCTGCTGCCTGTGGCTCTGGGGAGGAACGCGGGTGTCACTGGGGCCAGCAGGGTGTACCCTGAGGGCTCCAGGGGCGTCCCTGCCTATGTCACCCGCAGGGTGGAATGTGCCCATCCTCTAGCTGCTTCTCCCCTGCGTCCCTCCCTCCCTGCTGCCAAGGAGACAAGATGCAAGAGAAGGGAAAGAGGCAGAGACGGCAGCTCTGTCCACACAGAGATTGTGCACATTGCAGTTAAGAGCGACACTCTGGGGTGATGCTTGAATCCTGATTTATCACCTGCTGCATGGCCTCAGGCCAGTAGTACCACCTCTCTGTGACTCCACTTCTCAGCTGTAGTGCAGCTAGAACCCAAAGAGCTCCCTCGTTTGTGCAGTGAGGATTCCACAAGACGAGTCCCTGCGCCGCTTTGAACAGGGTCTGGGTACCGAGAATGCTCGGTGAATGTCACTGTGGGGACAAAGCAGCGAGGAGCCCTTTGAAGTCCAGTCCTCCTGGAGGAGAGGGGCCGGGCCAGTCTACAGTGTCCCCTGAGCACAGGGAGTATTTTGTGACCCAGATATCTGAGTGTCTTCTGCTACTCCTCGGTGAACCATGCTTGCTAGGCAATGCTCCACCCCTTGACACCTGGACCAGCCCTGCCCGTTGATGCTGCATGGAGAGGGCACTTGCAGAGCATCGTGGTTTGCAGGAAGAGACCATCTGCCTGGCACCCTCCTGGCTGTGAACCACGCAGCCCTAGCAGCCTATTCCCACCAACGTGGGGTCGTGTGCAAAACTACAGCATAAATACATCTCAGCACTCAGGGCAGTGAGAGGCAGGAGTGGACAGCATAGAGATACATGGCCCAGGAGGGAGAGGCCTCACAGGTCCAGTCACCTCCATCAGCCGTCACAGCCCCTCAGGCCGGCTGCACCCTCTGGGCCCACCTGGTGGTGCCCCAGCCTCTCCACCCCGGTCACGGGACAGGAAACGCACCTGCTCCGGGGTTCAGCGCCGTGACAAGACGAAGGCAGTGGTGCCTCACACCGGCAACCGGCTCGATGGGAAAAGACTGTGCGGGGACCCAAGGCCACCAACTCAGAAACTCTGACTCGCCCATCCACTCCTGACATGGACTTGTGGAGAATTTAGTGTGTGCTGGGCACAACACTGAACGAAACAGATGAAAACCCTCGTGCTCCGGAGCTTATGTTCCAGTGAATGAGGGCAGATAACAACCAAAAGGGACCAATGAATACGCAGGGACGATAAGCCAGAAAGGGTTAACGAGGAGGTTCTAGGAGTGCAGTTTTCAATAAGAATGCCAGCCTGGCCTCCGACTCACAGTGATCCTCCTGCCTCAGCTTCCCAGACTGCTGGGGTGACTGGCGTGCACCACCACACCTGGCTTCCGCTCCTTCTTGCAGAAGAGCTCACTCGTTTGCAGCACTGTGGATCCCACTGGGAGCAGCTCAGGAGATGATGAATGTGCCCCAAGACTTCCTCAGGCACGTTGATGCCTTCGGACAGCGAAGGGACGGCGGTGCTAGCATGCATGGCAAGTCCGTACCTCCGCCGGGCCGTTCCTCTTCATCATTTACACATTCTGGAGAGACCGCGTTCCCGCCCACCTGGGCTCGGAAAGGTAATAAATGAGAAGAGTCAATGGTCTGTAAATTACAACATTGATTAAAGAAGTGATTGCCGATCTAACTCTGGCTGGGCTATTATGCTAATACCTTCCCAGATCCGGGACTGTGTTTACACGCTAACGACAAGTCAGGGAGGCCGCTGAAATTGCTTCCCATCCCTAATCAGCACAGAGACATTTTAAACTACTCTTGACCAAGAGTGAGAAGACCATCCGTGCATCTCTCCCAGCCGCTCCCGGCCGCCATCCCCAGCAGATGGGGGGCTCTCGCAGCCCAGCCCTCGCCAGCTGCCCCTGAGCAGAAGTGTGAGGCAGAGATGAAACCAGCCCCGAACTGGCCATCCGTTGGCCCCGGAAGCTGGGGACAAGGGTGATCGATCATCAGAGTTTGTTACTCGGCACTGGATGTCGTTTGGTCGAGGCCGCAGACGCCCAGAAGGAGGCCTGCTCTGTCCAGGGCACACGGTCCGGAAGGAGACAGATAAGCAAATCGGCAATTAAAGTTCAGTATGGATTGTGCTATGCAAGTGACTTCATTAACTCCGAAATGTTAAGCTAAACTGTGTAGCTGTGCACTTCTGTAGTAGAATTAGCTCCCTGTGTGTTCTCAGAGGAGCCAGTGACCCTAAAAAGGTTATGAAGCACTGCTCCAGAGTTTGCTGGGAGCTTTCAAATTAACTTCTTACATTTCCGCTACTTTTGCCTCTATCTCTTCTAAATCTGCCCCTCAGTCCCAAGAACTCTGATGGTTGTCTTGAAGCAGGTGTCCTCATGAAAGGAAAGAGCTGTTCATCTATCCATCCTTCCATTTATCCGTCTGTCCTCCCATCCACCTATCCATCTGTCCATCCACCTACCCATCCATCCGTCCGTCAAGTACCCACTTGGCTGAGTCCCTGCTTCCTGAGCAGCTGCTATAAGGAACCGAGAGATCTGAAGGAGAATACAATGTGTGTTTTGCTTGCAAGGATGTCGCATTTTTCAGAAGTGATACGGGCACATGGGACAGATTTAAATCACATCTCATAAATTTGGCTGTGCAAGACAGATCGCATTGTCTCCCTGTAACTCACCTTGCTTTCTATTTTCAGCTTCTATTTGTTAGGGTGACAGAAGCAGAGTGCCGGTGTAATTCCCAGCGTATACAGATATCGCCGGGGCACTGGGGAGGGACTGCTGGTCTCGTGTTCTGGTCACAGTCCCGTGGGGACATCCGTTACCAGTCGTGTGCACGTGGCTCCTGCTCGTTGGCACCCACCATGTTGTCTGGCCCCTTCCCGCCTGCGTGAGACACGGGCATCTTCCTGCTGTCCCCCCCAGCCCGGGAATGACCGCGGGCCACACACGGATTCATCTCTGAGTGGCTAGATTGGAGCATGAAACCAGATGCTCGCAGACTTTTCCATTCGTTTCCTTAGTGCGTCTGATGTCTTTCTGACCTGTATTGTCCTTTCCTGAGGCACCAGTCTGCTAAACAGGGGGAAGGGGGAAAGGAGGAACAGAGGGAGGGAACATAGGCTGGAAGCCACTAGCGGATTCTGCAATTCACACGCGGAACACAGAAATACACGAATAGAAACAGTCCCGGGCGCCACCAAATGCACAGCCAGGGGCTTCTGGTCTGGGTCAGGCCGGGCTCCTAGGGAAGCCAGGGGACTTCTGAGCGAGGTGGGGCCGGGGTGTCCCAAGGGACACGGGGACTTCGAGGGCCGATGGGGGAGTGTAGAATGGCGAGGATGCTGCTGTGGACGAGGGGCACGGTGGGCCTCACTTCCGGGGATGCTGGAGCGGGAAACACGTGGGCGAGGCCACTTCCTGAGCAGACCTCTGTGGCGGCCACACGCCCTGGGCCCAGCCTGACCTCACCCCCAAATGCAGCTCTGTGCTAGTCCAACTTTGCTTTCGTATCACAAGGCCTCACTGCCAGCTGCTTTCTGCTACCCGTCCCTGGTGCGGGCAGCTCTCGCCCAGCAGGAGGCAGGAGCGGGCAGGCGCCTTCCACCTCTCACCCCTCAGCTGGGCCATTCCAGATGCTTCTCACGAGGGCTCAAGAAATCGCACCCTGTGGTCACAGCAGCAGCCTCGACTGCGCCCCGTCCTGCTGGCTTCCCTTTCTGTCTCCCTCAGTCCTGCTCCCTCACCGCCGCTTGCAGGGTCACTTCGGAATGAAGCCAACTGCACCAAACCCTTTTCTCAAGCTCTGCAGCGAAGGAACTTGAATTGAACGTTGTGCTGTGGGAGAAAACAAAGCAAAAGGGCTGGTGGTGTGGCTTGTGGCAGAATGGTTGTCCAGCATGTGTTGCCCTGGTACCCCCAAAAAAGGACAGAAAAGGAACAAACGAAAGACTGGTGTGTGCTCCTGTGACTCCCCACCCTCCATCCCGCTGTCTTTGCAGGTCTCCGAGCACTGTGACTACGTCTTCGTCAACGGCAAAGAGATAAAGGGCAAGATGGACGCAGTGGTGAACTTCACCTACCAGTACCTGAGCGCCCCACTGCATGTCACCGTGTGGGTGCCCCGGCTGCCCCTGCAGATCGACATCTCCGATACAGAGCTCAGCCAGATTAAGGGATGGCGGGTCCCCATTGTGGCCAGCAGGAGGTGAGCTGGGGTGAGGCTGGGCCCTGGAGCCATGACACAAGCTGGTCTCCGTGGCGACAGCTGACGCGGGGCCAGCACTCAGTGAGGCCTCACAGGCTCCCGTCCGGATCCTAACAGCAGCTTCTGCAGAGGCCAAGGCCCTGGGACCTCACCAGGCCGCCAGCTGCCGCGGCAGGTCACAGCCAGGCCTAGGCTACTCTGGCCGCGGGCTGCGGGGTAGAGTGTCTCTCCGAGTGGGTCTCCTTGGATGTCAAGAAAGGAGGATCCATTTTCCTGGGCAATCTGAGGTTTTCTTTATTCTCTGCGTAAAACATCAGGGCTCTGTCTCGTGGTCTCTGCAGGCTGTATTATGAGGTGGGCTTTAATTGTATGTACGCTGGAACACGGGGTTACCATTTGAAAAAATAGAAGAAAACTCACTTATTCCCTGAGACTCTGGACTGTCACCCCAGAAGTCCAGGTCTAGCGTCTCGGAGTGCTGGCCCAGGCTGTCCACTTCCGCCATGGGAGGTTGGGCTCTGAGGTCTGGCTTCCTGCCTGGACCTCCGAGCCCCGCACAAGCATGGTGGTTTCCCCAGGCGCTAGGATTTCATGCTGAGCGAAGGACTAGCTCTTGTGGAGAAAAGGGCCCAGGACCAGGCCTGCGGGAGGACTTGGGGGGCCGGGCCTGACGTGGAGACCAGGCCTCCTCAGATCACACAGGGTGACGAGTGCCCGGGAGTGGGAGTCCCACTCCTGTCGGAAGAGAGCAGAGAGTCACCGGCTTCCCCTCCAGGCTCTGCCACCACAGACTCTGCAGGCCGCTCCCCGTGCCTCAGTTTCCTCACCTGGGATTAAGAGTTTCTACATCCAGCATGATGGGCATGGAACGCATATACCAGAGGACCAAGAAGTTGGGTTTTAGTTTCCTTTATTTGTGTTTATTTAAACTAGAATTTACATAAGACATGTGACTGATACACGCAGTGCATGTTTAAATTTTTAAAATTTACCACGAATTTACACCTGGTCTCAGAGCCCCGTCCCTCCCTCCCAGGCCCACGCGGGACAGCGAAGACGAGGATGAGGAGGAGCGGCGGGGCCGCGGCTGCACACTGCAGTTCCAGCACGCCACCGTGCGCGTCCTCACGCAGTTCGTGTCCGAGGGCGCCGGGCCCTGGGCACAGCCCAGCCACCTGCTCGGCCCTGACTGGCAGTTCGACGTCACACACCTGGTGGCCGACTTCATGAAGCTGGAGACACCACATGTGGCCTCGCTGCAGGAGGGCGGCGTGCTGGCCGGGAGGGAGGTCGGGATGACGACCGTGCAGGTACGGAGCAGGGCCACCCTCCTCACCCTGCCATTTACTCACTCAACAAACGCCTTTCATAATCCTACATCCTATCTGTTGCTCAAAGAAATGGGTCAGACAGTGGGGGTTCCAGGGCTCATGAGGGGGTGGGGGCCTTTTCCTCAACCCCCAGTCCCTCTGGCAGATGATCCCTCTCTTGACCCTTACGCCACGTAGACATCTCCGGCCTGACCCCGGGGCTGTGAGATGAGATGAGAGCAGTTTCCACAGGCCGATGTTGCGCTAGTGGTGGGAGGCACAGACTACTTATACCTCTGTTCTCCCAGGTCAATTCTGTAACTCAATTAGGATATAATTCCAGCCGCACAAAGTTTGTCTGTGTGCAGCTTCTCGTGAATCCAGTCAACAGGTCCATTGTGCACAGTTAACAAAGTTATACACTGTACAGCAGCAGCCCATCTAGATGGGAGAAGTCGCCCTTTCAAAGACAACATGGATTATAGTATTTACTTGTTTTTTGGTAGAACCTGCCTGGGGGCACAGGTCACTCTGATTCTCCCAAAGACACAGAATGGGGTGGGGTCCATAGCGACGTAGGTATCTGATCCCTCCCCCGAGTCCTGGCACAGGGCTGCTGTGACAGAACACGCCAAAGCCTGAGCGAGGCATGACGGGATCTCCCCGCGTCCTCCAACCCCCAGGTGCTCTCTCCGCTGTCTGACTCCATCCTGGCGGAGAAGACGGTCACTGTGCTGGACGACAAGGTTTCGGTCACGGAGCTGGCCATCCAGCTGGTGGCCGGGCTGTCCGTCAGCCTCCACCCCTACGCAGCACACAGCCGGGCCATCGCCGCCGTGGCCACAGCTGAGGAACTCCTGCGCGCCCCCAAACAGGTGGGGGCCACGCGTCGGGGTGTGGTCGGGCAGCCACAGAGGGGAGGTACCGGCAGGGGAGGAGACTCGCTGGAGGGGTCCTGCGGACACAGCTCACCATCACAGAGGCTCAGGGAGCGGCCCCGGGGGAGTCCCAGGACGGGCAGTGCCCTCCTCCCCCTCCATCCTGTCCTAGCTCTGTGAGGGCAGAGAGGTCCCAAGCCAGAGACCAGACTGCATCTCCTCTCCAGTGACTTCCTGCCGACCGGGAGCCACCCGGTCTCTTCCCCGGCTCGGGCGCCTCCCTAAGCGTCAGGGATCCTGGAGGGTCCCCGGCCGGCCCAGCCCAGCACTGCTGCAACTAGCGTCCGGCTGCAATACCCCGCTCACCAATGCGGCCGGCACAGCCCTGTCTACACCACCTCCCTCCCCAGAGCCAGTTTTCTACCCTCCATCCCTCCCTCTTTCTTAATCGTTCGTTCTTTCTTTCTTTCTTTCTTTCTTTCTTTCTTTCTTTCTTTCTTTCTTTCTTTCTTTCTTCTTTCTCTCTCTCTCTCTCTCTCTTTCTTTCTTTCTTTCTTCCTTTCTTTCTTTCTTTCTTTCTTTCTTTCTTTCTTTCTTTCTTTCTTTCTTTCTCTTTCTCTCTCTCTCTCTCTCTCTCTCTTTCTTTCTTTCTTTCTTCCCTTCTTTCTTGGGGCACTGGGGTGGAAGCCAGGGCCTTCACACAGCTACATTCCAGCCCTTCTTCAATTTTTTGTTTCGAGACCTAATCTCCCAAAGTTGCTAAATTGCCCAGACTGGGCATAAACCTGTGACCCGCCTGCCTCGGCCACCCTAATTGCTGGGACGACAGGCAGGTACCGCCACGCCAGGCTTGACCTCATTCTTTGCTTTCCCCTCGCTTCCGTCTGCTCTGTGTAGTGCCACGCACGGCAGGTGCTCAGTGAAGGGACCCTCCGAGCCTGGCTGGGGCAGGCCCATGGCTGGGGGTGACTGACCCACACACACAGCTGTAATCCCAGCACTCGGGAGGCTGAGGCAGGAGGATTGCCTGGCTGGGCTCCCTAGTGAGCTCAAGGCCTCCCCAGGCTACACAGCGAGACCCTGTCTCTATTGCCCCTGCGTGGTAACCCGGGAATCACCCCCTGCTCCAGAGCAGTTGTGAGGGCCTCACCCTCACCAGGTGCCCAGCCTGGCACACACACTATGTCCACACTACACACTGTGGTTCTTCTGCTGTCTTCACCAGGGGGCGGAAGTCTGTGTGGTGTTTCCTGGCTTAGAAAGCGCAGAGAGGAGGAGAGAAAAGTGGGAACGGGAGGCTGACAGCTGTGTGCCGAGGATGGGTAGATCATTACGGGGGGATGATCATGCCTCAGCCGCCCCAGTGTGGGGCCACTTGTCCTGCCAGCAACACAGCCCTTCCGTCTTCATCAGCAGATGGTCACCGGGCGGCGCTGGGGCGGGGCTTGGCAGGCTCACAGCAGCCAGAGTCGAGCACTAGTGAGTCGGCGCTCCTTAGAGCCACTAGGGCATCTCATCTCTGGGGGGTGCTTGGCATCCTGGTGCTGTGTCAGCTCACTCGAGCCTGGTCACACGGTGGGCCTCGGGGAGTCTGCCATCCTCTGTCTTCTGGGGCCATTTATGGTTAACGTCTTTCTCCATCTAGAGTGAGTGAAGAAATCAGGTGAAAACTCACCCACAATGAGCTGCACTCTGTCAGCGGTGTTTCCTCTCAGCCCCGGGAGCGCAGAAGGCTGTCACCTCGCTTGTGACACCCTCCTCTTTAAGACATGAGCGCTGAAGGACACCTAGGCAATCACACGCGTGCTCCTGGAGCCGGGTCTTTCCCAGAGCGCACCAGGGTGCAGAAAGGAAAGGAAGGACCACCTGGCACTGGGCTCGGCCTTCACGCAGACAGGGGACAGGGCGGGAGCCCGCCTGCTGTAGCCTCAGCCTCTGTCCTAGCTTTGCTTTCCCAAGCTGAGCCTGAGGCAAGGATTCAAATGCTGGCAGTGTATCTGGGCAGCGCTGGCCACCCCAGCAAGGAGGGAGGGTGTGCCACCGGTGCAACCATGACTCGTCTGTCTCTGAGGAGACTGCAAGCCAGCTGGAAAAGGCTGGCACACCTGGTACTGAGGGGCAAGGGAGCCGGGATTAGTGTAACAGTTCTTCCCCACTCACTGAAGATTGCCCCTGCAGAGTGCTGATTCCTTGGCACACAGCTGCAGGAAGGAACTGGGGTTCCAAAAGCCAGAGATGGCCCGTGGGCAGAAAGTGAAAGTGCAGACCTGCATGTGCCGATGGGCAGGAGCCCTGTTTCGGTTTAGATCAAGAGTGACCCCAAAACTCTCATGTGCTCAGAGCCAGGGCTTTGGGAAGGCGGTTGGATCATGTGTGCTGTGGCTGACTTCCCGTTAGGAGGCGTGGCCTGGAAAGGGTCATCTCCCTCCCCTGCTCCTCCCTCGTCTCTCTGCTTCCTGTCCGCCATGCCATGAGCAGCTCTTCTCCGCCAGGCCCCTCCATGTGCCTTCCTTCCTTGGAGCCAGAGCACCATGAGCCAAAACAGACCTCTGCTCCGTAGGTCATGGGTGTCTGGTATTGCGTCTCAGTGTCAAGGAAGTGACTAAGTCAACCCCATCCTCAGATTTTGGCGCAGTACAGTCTCCCTCACTCCTTGGGGACACCTCGTGACAGTTCAGGCTTTCTAGTCCCAGCAACAGAGACTCTGCCCCAACTGCCTAGACACACGGTTCAACCTATCCGTCCCCATGCAGGCATTTATGCCTCCAGGAACAGCTCGATCCAGGGCCCACACAATGTCATCAGAAGTCTTTCTTTTGTTCTGGCATTTCCTTAATTTGGGGCTTTTGGAGAGTTGCTACTGCTTGGAGTATTCCCTCCTCCATTCTCTATTCGTTCCTTCCAGAACCCCTAGCAGGCAGCTGTTGGAAATTCTCATGCTCTCCGTTATTCTATGGATATGCCTTTTATATCTTTTGTTTATTTTACATTTTGAGGAAATGTGTTGGCTTTGTCTGCCAGAACACTAATTCTTCCCTCCGACGTGTCTAATCTGTCTAAACCGTCCCTTGAGTAATTAATTTTAGTGGCTGTGGGTTTCATTTCTAGAAATTAGTTCTTCACAAATCTCTCTGCTTTTCTTCCCATTCACTTCTACCCTTTCAGTGTGGTTTCTACTCTTTTTATTTCCTCCTTATTATTTTATTTCACAGGCCATTGCCCTTGTTCGTTTATTTGTTTTTATGGTCTTTTCTAGTTCTTCTGTCATCTAGACACCAGCCTGCTCCCCATCCTGCATTCATTCTTCCTGCTTCTCACATGGACGCTGCCCACCTGGAGAAGGGAGTTTTTCTTTGCTCAGGAGAGACAGCCTCCGGGCTGTGGCCACATCACTTGCTTCCTGTGAAGTCTTGCGTGGTTTTCCATGTGACTTGCGTGGAACCAGCACCGTGTCCTTGCTGCGCGGCACAGGCAGGGCAGTCAGAAGTGTGCGGCCAAGTGTGCAGTCTGACCTGTAGTGGAGACGCCTCATTGATGCTCAGGGCTCGAGTACCAACAAGTACCTTTGCTCGACCTGGTCTCCGTGAACGGGGTTCCTCACCACACATGTGGCCGGGTTCCAGCCTCCCTGGTGTAAGGGCCAGAGAGGGCAGGACACAGACATCCTGTGCCAGGCTGGCTGCTGGCGACGGCTGCTCTGGGGGTCTCAGGCATCATGGTCGAGAGTGGGGCTCTGGACTGTGGAGGTGTTTGCTGGCCGGTCTTTACCAGGAGAGACTCTACCTGTCTTGTGAACGGGAGAGCAGCAGGCAGCGCTGCCTTTTGTGGTGCCCAGTGGTAACCAGCCTTTCCTAGTTACTAGAATCACATGCCTAACACGGTGATGCACACCTGTAATCCCAGCACTTAGGAGGCCGCGATGGGAGGATAGCTGTGAGTTCGAGGCCAGCCTGGACACAAGGCCAGAACAACAGAATCAGAATCACAAACACAGCCCATCTGTGCACTCAAGGACCCCTCCTGCCCCTGGACTGCCTGGCTCTGTCCCTGCTGCAGAAGAGCTGGCAGCCCAGCGGGAGGCAGCACCGAGGGTCACCACCCAGGGACCTGTGCCATGGCTGGCCGCGCTCACCAAGGGCCGCACTGCTGGGGAGGAGCTGGGACACCAGTGCGCAGCGAGACCCCGCCAGGCCTGGAGGACGGGCACGGCCGCTCTCAGACCCCTTACTGTCCCCGCGGTGGGGACTTCATGTAGCCTTGTGGCTCCAGAAGGGCAAGAGCAGGTCTTTCCATAAATTCAGCCCTGCACACCAGCCTGAGCTTCCTGTTTTGTTTTGTTTTGTTTTGTCTTTTTGGTGGGGGGAGCTGAGGCAAGCGCTCTACCTCTGAGCTAAATCCCCAGCCCCGCCGAGCTTCCTGTTTTCTTTTGATCACTTCCACAAAGCTCCACAGAGAGCACACTGAGCCGGGCCACCAGGGGATGTGGCGTGTGGCATGCAGCTGTCACTCTAAGGGCCTTCCGTGGTACAGCCAGACCACGGGGCAGAATGCGCTTGCTTTTCTGTCTCCAGGAGGAAGGGGATTTCCTTTTCACACCCCTGCAGGCTCCATGTCCCTCCAACCTCTTTTTCCACCCTTTGTCATCACAGACCTGGCCTGGGCCACTAATCCAGTGTCTGCCAAAGGTGCCAGGGGTCCTTCCAGGGGCCCAGACAGCCGGCTCTTCGTGCGTCTGTCTGCTTTGCTGGTGAGAGGCGTGCAGGAGCTGCCCCAACTGAAGATGCTTTTCTGACCTTAATATCAGACCCGCTTCCCTCCCCAGATGCACGGTCCACCAGGGCTGATTCGGGGTCCTGCTCTAGCAGGGGCTCCTAGAGGAAGGTTTCCATCAAGCTGGTCCTAACTGCCTTTCTCCCCATCAGGAAGCCGTGGTCAGCACCTGGCTGCAGTTCAGCGATGGCTCGGTGACACCTCTGGACATCTACGACAGCAAGGACTTCTCCCTGACCGCCACCTCCATGGACGAGGCCATCGTGTCCGTCCCCCAGGCCCGCTCTCCCCGGTGGCCCACTGTGGTGGCTGAAGGGGAAGGCCAGGGCCCGCTGGTCCGTGTGGACCTGAGCATTGCCGAGTCCTGCCAGAAGTCCAAGCGCAGGAGCGTGCTGGCCGTGGGGTTCGGCAGCGTCAAGGTCAAGTTCGGACAGAGCGACGCAGATGCCAGCCTTGTGGAGGACCCTGAGCAGCAGGAAGAGGAGATCAAGAACCACGCCAGCGACCGTCGGCAGAAGGGGCAGGAAGGACGCCTGCAGAGCGGCTCGGCCGGGGAGCGTGAGGAAGGGGCCCTGCGGAGGGCCACGACCACGGCCACGGCACTGCTGGACAACAGGGTGGTAAAGAGCAGCCGGCTGGGCGGGGCCCAGCTGCCCGGGGAGGAGCCGCTGCAGAACATCCCTATCGACTTCAGCAACTTCCCTGCGCACGTGGACCTCCCGAGGGCTGGAGCCGGGCTGCAGGACAGTGACCCAGTGCCCACGGCGCGTGGCCTCAGTGACCTAGAAATTGGCATGTATGCCCTGCTGGGCGTCTTCTGCCTGGCCATCCTTGTTTTCCTCATCAACTGCGCCACCTTCGCCCTGAAGTTCAGGCAGAAGCAGGTGCCCCTCGAGGGTCAGGCCTCTGTGACCCACTCGCACGACTGGGTGTGGCTGGGCAACGAGGCTGAGCTCCTGGAGAGCACGGGGGACCCCGTGCCACCCCAGGACGAGCACACGACTGTCATAGACCACGGGCCAGGGGGCTCCAAGGAGCGCGACCAGCTGCTCATTAGCGGGGGCGGCAGTCAGCAGCAGGTGCTCGGCCAGGTGCACCGGGCAGTGGATGGCGGGGCCTGGCAGGAGCCGCC
>PVJO010015085.1:0-24449 GCA_004026905.1 Hystrix cristata
ACACACACACACACACACACACACACACAGAGTTTGCATATGTAGGAAAACAGTCCAAGTGAGGATAACCACTAAGCTTTCCACTTAAAACTCTTCAATGTTGTCAACTCCTTCTAGAACATAGCCTCAAATTTTTACTCTGTCCTCCCACGCCCCACTATGGCCTCCTCCTGCTGCCCTCTCCTGTCTTGCTGCCACGAGTCCAGGAGCCCTTTCTGTCCTCAGACACACTGCGCACTCTCTCAGCTCTCCATCTGCTCTCTTACCAACGTCCCCCACAGCCCCCAGACCCCACACCGCCCTGGGTCACCGCATCCCTCAGACCTCCATCAGTGAGGCCTTCCGGAACCACACATTAAAGTGCTCTTCCCAGTTACTCAAACTTTCATAATTTATTTCCTTTGAAGCCCTTTTCCTATGCTGCCATTACCAAACTTGTTTGTCTCTTGTTGGCTCCCGGAACCGAACGCTGAAACTCCAGCACCTTCCGGCCATCCTGGTGTTCCAAATCACTTGCCAAACCATGCAGCCTACCGTCGTTGTCTGTCCCTGACCTGCATTAGGTCTCTTCGGCCTGGAGAAATCCTTGCCACTCTGCACCTAGATTTTCTTCTTTTAGAGTCTAACTTTTACAATTTGGACTTGCTTTCTTGTCAAAATAACTATCCACATGAGTGGACAATGGAGTAGGTATAAAGTATAGTTAATTCAACTGCTGCCTGAAAAGCTGGGGATGAGAAAACTTCACAGAAGCTTCCATGCAAATGACAACTGAAGGTAAATTTAACATGAAGAAAAAGTTTGTCTGAAGCTATAATGTAAATCAGAAGGAAAAAGCAAACAATGTATGTATGTAGGTGTATAAAATCTATATACATAAAATCAAAATACACCTACACACGCATATATCCTGTAACACACATGCATATATACACACTAACTCTAGACATAGAGGTGTATAGTTTTGTGTCAGGTTGGGAATTTTTGAGCATTTATCATCTACTCTAGTGTCTGGCATACAGCTGGCAAGTAGTACATTTGCTGAATGATGGAATGAATCCATCTCTTCACACTTCCTGGGTGATCTCGGCACATCCAACCTCATTCTTCTACATTCCTTCAAACTGCGCTGAAGGAGGAGACTGGGGTGTGGGAACCAATATGCTTACTGTTCTAAGTAGTAATTCTCGGCCCCAACCCAGGAACCTTATGTTTGCTGTCAGGACAAAGTAATTAGATACGATTACAAACCTGTCCCCTTTCTCAGGAGGGACTGTGGTGCAGAACGGGTGGCTCCAGCTCACCACTTTTTACACCTGCTCAGCTTGCCTCCAACTGTGATTTCACTATGGATCTCAAACTTTAGGTTCAACTGTCTGCTCATCATCCATTTATCTTCACATGTCTCAGAAACTGAAATACATGGTGGGGGGCCCTCCGAGAACAAATTTTCAAGACTACTATATTATAAAAATGAAACTAAGAAAAGCAAGGAAGGCTTTCTGCTTTCTGTAGCAAACAGGATGTGTAAGTAGGCAGCCAAGGGTTCGCTCTGAAAGCTTTAAAATTCTATCTTAGAAGAGGAAAAATCTGTGATGAGAGGGAGAGGTTCATGAGCTACCAGTTAAAATACAAGATTCTCTTAAGGCTGGGCATGGTGGTCCACACCTGTAATCCCTGCACTCGGGAGGCTGAGGCAGGAGAATCGCCATGAGTTCAAGGCCAGCCTTGAGCTATCAAGACCCTGTCTCAAAAAACCAAACCAAACCAACAAACAAACAGATTTCTGGGCTAGGCACTGGAAAACCCAGTTTGGAAACCAGGGATCGCTGTTTTGACAAGCTAAATGATTTTGTACCCACTAAAGTTTCTTTCCTTTTTTTTTTTTTTTTTTTTTTTTTGTGGTACTGGGGACTGAAGCCCAGGCCTTGTACTGAGCTATGTGTCCAGCCCTTTTTTGAGACGGGACCTCATTAAGTCACTAAGTTGCCCAGGTTGGACTGAACTTGTGACCCTCTTGCCTCGGCCTCCCAGAATGCTAGGATTGCAGACATGGGCACTACACGCAGCCACATGCTACATTTTCTTACACAATTATTTTTACATACAATAAAGTTGAAGAACCACTGCCTGGGCATTTTGTGTCAGGTCTTATTTCTTACTTCTCCAGTAAGAAAATCAAAGGATGGGGATAAAGTAATTGCTCAGAGTTCACTCTGAGACCATGAAGGGAGTTGAGATCTCGGAGCCTCTCAAATCTTGACTTTCTAAGTTTACTGTTCAGGCATCAACTGAGCAACACAGACTCATTTAAAATATAGTATCATTAGTAAAAGTTCGGCTCAAGTGCCACCAGAACCAATTTACCCCTTTGACTCTTCAAGACACGCGTGCGCGCACACAAACAGACACGCACACACACACACACACACACACACACACACACACTCTCTTACTGGTCCAGTACAAGATGCCTTTAAAAAGAGATCTATGAGGATGTAAGAGATACCTTGGCATTCTGATAAAAGCGAAGGTGTTCATGGTCAAGTCTCTTTCATTTGGCTGACAATGGAAAGCCCATTTTCATTTGATAGTGCCTCAGTCCGAGCTAGACAGCAAGGGGGGTCACCTGCTTGCCACTGGTGAAGATCACTTGTCAGGAGGCCATGTCCTTTTTCATGGTTGGAGTACTGGAGGCCAATTAACTGCTCGCAGAAGTTACTGGCTGGGCTTCATGCTCTGGCTTTCTCAGAGCTCTTCTAGTTCTTAAAGGCACCCTTGGCTGCCAGGCTTGGCAATGGTCTTTCAGCAAGTAACTAGAGAAAGTATGAGCTGAGTACCTTTCTGTTCATCTAACTGGCTACATTTACACCCCTCCCCTTTTAGGTATTAATCCAAGTGGTCTGTTTTTTTTTTTTTTTTTTTTTTTGGTGCTGGGGATCAAACTCAGGGCCTTGTGCTTGCTAGGCAAAGCACTCTAACCACGGAGCTAAACCCCCAGTCCCCCGATTTTTAATTAAGGGGAATTAAATAGAGGTACACAGGTCTTTTTTTAATCTTTATTTTAGTGCTACATTTTAGATACACATAATGCTAACATTTATCATTGGGAATTTGTACCAGTACATGATATATCTTGCTGCGCAGGTCTTTAAATAAGCAAAAATAAGTACTTTCGCTTTCCTTAACATTTTATTACAAAAAATTTCAAACACAGACAAAAGTTGAAAGAATTTTACTGTGAACACTCACACTTAACTGCCCAGACTCATAATTAACAGTGTCCTGATTCTTCAGCATGTCTAAACATTCTACTGTCCATCCATCCATCCACCCATCTTTTTTAAAAAATGCATTTCAGAGTAAGTTTCATACTCTATACTTTAACATGAATATCATTAACTGAACTTCAATATATTTTTACAGGTTTCTTGTTTTTTGAATGAGAGGTAAAATTTATATAACGTATAAGGACAATTACTATGTGTACCATTCAGTGAGTTCTGACAAATGTATAAACCTGTGTCCTCAAACATCTATCAAGATACAGACTATGGGCTGGGGGTACATTTTAAAGACAGAGTGCTTGCCTAGCATACTCAAGGCCCTGGGTTTGATCTCCAGCATGAAAAAAAAAAAAAAAAGAATGAGGAAGAGAGGAAGAAGAGACAGACACAGAGGAGGAGGAGGAGGAGGGGGGGGGGAAGGAGGAGGAGGAGGAGAAGAAAGACAAGAAAAGATACAGACTACCAACATTCCAGGAAGTTCTCCTTTTTCCCTTCCCAACAAAGCCCCGCCTAGCCCAGTACCTATGAAGTGGTGATCAATGCCCCTGAATCACCTGGTGAGGTCAGGGATGGAAGTCACTGTAACAGTTCCCAAGCAAGATAACTTAGGCCAGAGAGATCAGGTATTTTCTTAGATCACAATATGACATGAGAACAGAAACTTCAAACTCTGAACAGTTAGTTTAATGCTTTTCCTACTTGATTATGTACCAAATTCTCATTTCAGAACTTCTTAAATTGAAATCAAATTCATGACTTCTGTTTCCAAGCAAATAGACCATTTTCCCATAACTTTTTGTCAAGGCAAACCTACAAGAATAAATGGTATGGAGGAAAATAATCATAAATGCATTTTAAAAAGAGACTAAAAATAATTCACATAGGAAATGCAATTAGGTTTAATCACATAGACTGCTAATATTCCCCCTACAATCTTAAAAACAAGTGTTTGAAACATATTCTAAGAGAGGAAAGGCCCCTAGTATATTACATAGCTATAAAGCTTACATTTGCCTAATGTTTGAAGTTTTATCATGACTCCAAATCTAATACAACCCAGATTTCAAAAAAATTAATGATTCTATTATTTCCCACACATGCAGGCAGCAGCAGTAAGATTACCATGGATAGTCTTAGGATACCTGAAAACTACCAATAAATGGTATCTTTTCTTATTTGTTTAGTAACTGCTGTCATTCTTTTTGTAAGCAGCAATCACAAGATGTCAAACAAATTCTTCCTTGACTGTGGGTACTGATAGATGCCTCTGCTTGTTTTTATTAAAAACAAAAATATGTTCCCTCCATTAATTACCAACCCTGGAGAAGAGGGGCACTGCCGGGATGTTCACCAGCCTCTGGGCAAGCAGAGAGGCAGCCACAGAAAACCACAGAGCAAATGTGAACACCGGAACACATTTTTCTTTAGCTCCCCTGGGGATCCTGCAACTGGAGTCTTGGATTCCCTTAAAGGGAAAAGCGGGAATGAGTGTGGGGGCAGGGCAGGATCATGTTTATCAGTCACAACAGTTCATCTGGGCCCAGATCCAGGTAGTTTGAATGTCTAAATTTGATGAAATATAGGTGCCACCAGGTAACAGTAGTGGTCAGGGAGCTCCCAGAAACCTGTAACTCAAAACTAAAAAATGAAATTAAAAGACTACTTTAGCCAGGCAATTTCTTTCTTCGGGATGCAATAACTGCAAACTACAGAGAAGAAGGAACAGACAATGCTTTGTATATTTTAGAGTTTCTTCTTCCTAATATGACACAACATCTAGGGCAGAAAAATATACATGAATATTTTCAAACTTGCATTTTGATACGGAACTGTAATGTGTGGGCAGAAGGAACTCTCCTCTTCCTTTCCCTTCTCCTCTCCACGTTCTGCACGTTTGGCTTGTGGCAGGCAGCTGAAGCAGGGAGGTCTCGGGTGTGTCCGGAGGGCAGGTACTGGGGGCACTGGTGGAGCAGACCCTGACCCTGTCCTGTCAATAAACCCTAACCCCGACCTGCGGGCCTCAGAGCTGCCGCTTCACTGTCTAGCCCTTCTCTAATTGCTCTAAAAATGACTCTTCGTGTTCAAGTACCTTTGTGTAAACACCCCACAGGAACTGACAGTCATCAGAATTACCACACAGTTCTAGTTTTTAAGAAGTGTAAAAAAAGTCTTTCATTATAGGAGGACTTTGAAAAACAGAAACTGCTGTGCAAAACAATACTTATCACTCGTTCGGCTTACCCTGCAGGTGACATTAATTTTGACTTGGACGGCTGTTTACAATGAAATGTTAAATCTTTTGATTAAGTTACTTGGGAGTAAAGATGGAGAAGTGATTTTTCCCACAGAAGCATACTGTTTCTCCTTCCAAGCACCCCAGAGAGGTAAAGTGAAAAGACCCTAAAAATTCTAGAAGGACCCATATCTGTCTGCTTAAATGTGAAAATGCAAAGAAACAAACAAAACAGGAACTTGAGTTAGGAAATTCTGGAGTAGAGGTTTTTCCTATTGTTTTTAAATAATATAATTAATTCAGTCTTGCAGACAAAAACAAAACTTCTTCCTGATTTGTGGGTTTTTTCCTCTTTTTTTATGGTAGTAAAAATTTGCATTACCATAATGTGTTTCTGACTCTTTGGAAGCAATTCTCTGAGCCACTGACTTATTACTTTCCTATTGTCATACTGGAAAGCCATTTATTGTCAATTTTACACAAGGAAACCAGACCTGAATTTTGCAAATCCTGAGTTTTCTTTTGATTGTGTGTAGGGTCAATTCTGCCTTCTGAAGTACGATTTATTTAATAGCTCAAATTAAATAAATTACCTCTACTAATACGGACAAAATAAAACATACCTGCAAGATGAAAGAAAGCCCCTTTGCAGTTCTATTTTCTCCATAACACTGATACTCAGATACTCAGTGATTTCCTTGTATTTGTTGACTGCCTAATCGATGCAAGTTCCTTGAGGCTTCTTGGCTGGATGATGTACTCCAATGACTAGAAGAGTGTCTGGCACATAGTAAGTGATCAATGGTTTTAGAATTAATAAATTAAAAATTGGACATATTAAGCAAATGCTCGCAAATGAAACAAGTATGTTTACCTTATTTCTCTTTATTTACCTTACCCTATATTTCAGTATAATGAGTTGTCTTATTGCAGGCATGGAAGAAGACTACCTATGCTTTTGTTTTCTTTTAATCAACTATTCCAAAGCTTTTTTCCCTCTCCACACCACCAGTTAAATTTTGAGGAGGAAAAGTCTTATATTTCAGAGTTGAAGTAGATCTTAGAAATTATTTAAAGCAGAGGCTCAAGCCTTCAGAATCCCCCGAGGACTTTGTTGAACAATCACCAATCATTCCACCATTGACTATTAGAATCCCTATGTTCAAGTAATTTATGATCTAGAAGGGAAAATGTGATAAACCAATTAACTGATGGTTACAATATGACACACTAGCTATAATAAGGATGCTACTGGAACCACAAGGTGATACATATACAGCACACCAATACGTACTTGAGATGAATTTTAATGAGTGAGCAGAAACTAGCTGCTAAATGAAGACTGGTAGGGGTGCATCATTTCACACAGAGAGCAGTCTTTGTATAATCTATTGGTACTGTGGCTTGAGAAAAGAGGGTCTCACAGGATTACAAATGTACACAGAGGGTCAAAATATGAAGATACTGTAGTCCCTCAAATGCCTGTGTGTTAAAGGCTTGGTAACCAGCTGGTGAGGAAGTGGTGGAATATCTAAGAGATGAGGCTGAGTAGAAGAAAGGTCATTGGGATAGTGCTGTTGAAGGAGACACAGGGACCCTGCCTATTCTGTCTGTATTTGCTTCCAGCCACCCTGAGGCTCTACCACGCTCCTCATCATGATGCTCTGCCTTACCACAGGCTCAAAGCAACAGTGTCAACCAATCATGGATTGAAAGCTCTGAAATTCTGAGCCAAAATGAACTTTCTCTCCTTTAAAAAAAAAATGTTTTTTATGTTGAGACAGAGTCTCACTAAGTCTCTAATTTCCCTGGCTGGGATTGAATTTGCAGTCCTTCTGCCTCAGTCTCCCAGACTGTTGGGATTATAGACATGCATCACCATGACCAGTTTACTTTCTCTTCTTTAGGCTGACTTACCTCAGGTACAGTGATGGGAAGCCAACTAACACATAAGAGCTTTGCATGCTAAAATAGGGGATTTAAATATTATTTTAAAACAAGGGGAAACCACTGGGTATAGTGGCCCATGCCTGAAGTCCCAGTTAATTAGAAGGACCAGCTGAGCTCAGGAGTTTGACACTAGCCTGGACAACATGGCAAGACCCCATCTCAAAACAACCAACCAACCAAATAAAACCCAAAAAACAACTATGGGAAGACATTAAAGCATCTGGGTCACAGCAAATTTATGAATCTATTTAAATTTTAGAAAAATCTGAATAGATTGTTTGGGGTTTGGGCAGACTGGGGGGGTAAATGAAAAGGCTACTGTAGTATGGAAATAGACAAGTGATGTGGGCTGACTGGGAAATTACTCAGGAGGCCAAATCTACAGTGACTGAGTGTTGGAATTAGTTAAGAAGTCTTGGAAGTTCCTACCCTCTCCTCCCCTCACATTACTGGCCTAGGAGCCTGGGTGAATGCTGGAGTTACTAACCTACTCAGAGGAAAGAAGAGAAGGAACATTTTTAGGCAAAGATGCTGAGCTCCATTTTGGACATGATGACGCTGCAGTGGGGTGACACTGTGGTGTAGCACCATCCTCACCTAGGGACTCATTAGAACACATTTTTGTAATGGAATTCTCAGTCAATAAGCCCTCAGGGATTCCAGTGCACACTACAGTTCAGAAGCACTTTGGGGATCATTAGCCAACTAAGAGACTTGCGTAAGGTCACGGTAAAATAAAGCCAGGACTGAGGTTACTATTCCTCTGTGTTCCTACCTCTGTCCTACCTAGATTATCTCTTAAGTGAGCCTCTTATTTCAGAGAAAGAAAAAATTTCTAATTCAAAATATAACATATTTGTTGTAGCTTAATACAACAAGTTTTTTCTCAAATCTTGACTATAGTTCATTTTTAGGGTCCTTACACACTCATTAATTTGTCAATAGCTATCTGTGGCATGAAAGTCCCTCTTGTTCCCCAGATATACATATTTCCTAACAATTTTTTTCTTTTTACTCCTGTTTTATCTTAACAGTAAGTCATCTGCTTCCATTTTTGTTTTGTTTTGCAGTGCTGGTGATCAAACTCAGGGCCTCACAGATGCCAGGCAAGTGCCCTACCCACATTCTTAATAAGTGGACATCAGTTTATGGCACTCAGTTCCATCCACTACCCTCAATCTCATTCTGAACATCATGTGCAACGGCACCTGCATCTCCCCTACAGGGCAGGTCTGCTTCTAAGTGCAAGGACACTCCACAGGCTCTCTTTTCTTCAACGCTGGGAAAGAAGGACTTATTTGTGGCTAGGATCTCAATTTAATTTCCATTTTTTACATTAACAAACAGAATTTTCCTCTACAACCTTCCAGATTCACTTCTAATTAGTGCATTGTCTTGTCTTGGGTTAATATTAAGAGATTTCCCCTAAATCCAAGTAATAGTGCTACTCTTGGCAAGATGATTAAATTTCACTTGTTTAGCAAACCATTATTTAGTTCTTACATGCTACAGAACTTTCCATGTTTACAGTATGAGGATGTATGAATTATTCATAAACATCTTCTGCCTTAGACAACTTGATAATCCAGTAACATGATAGGTAAGTGTGAAAATCGATGCAAATGTAACAGCCCCTAGCTCACAATAAATGACAATGGAAGAAATGATGAACTCAGAATCCATTCCAACCTCTTCCTAAGCTCTTTGTACTGCAGAGACTAAATAGCTAAAAGCTGCACTTCTGAGCTAAGCATAGTAGTGCACACCTGTTATCCCAGGACTCTGGAAGTCTGAGACAAGAGGATCATAAGTTTGAACTCAGCCTACACAACTTAGCTATTTAGCAAGACCTTGTCTCAAAAAAACCCAAAAACCAAAAAACAAAAAAAAATTTTTTAAAAAGGTAAAATTTAAGGGGGTTGGGGATTTAGCTCAAGTGGTAGAGTACTTGCCCAGCAAGCACAAGGCCCTGAGTTCAATCCCCAGCACCACCACCCCCAAATTTTAAAAGGGCTGGGTTGTTCTTCTGGTCTGGGTAGAACCAGAAGCTGGAGGCTTGGCTGAGACTGAGGTGCTCAAAGATGGCCTCATTCACATGTCTGAAAGCTGGGTCAGTGTTAGCTGGGATTTAGTCAGACATCTCTCATCGTCCAGGGGGCCAGCTCAGGCTCATTCATGAGATGATGGCCACACTTCCCAGGAGCAGCAGAGAGTGAGCTTCAGTGCACAGCTGCTTTTCAAGCCTCTGCTTCCATCAACCCACTGGGTAAAGTTACCCGGTGAAGGCCAGATTCAAAAGGTAAAAAAGCAGAGTTGACCTTCTGATGAAAGGAGTTTCAGTCATATTCAAAGGAACATACATATAGAGGGCAAGAATTTGTACCTTTTTTGTAATCTACCACATTAATATACTTTATAAACTTATGATCTGAATCCTGATCATCCCTTATGCCTCACCACTTAAAACCTGGCCTTGCCCTGGATGCTCATGGTATATCTGCTTTGAATAAAACAGGCTCGCCCCACTTTATGCCTTTGTACACATTGTTTCTCTACCTTGCATACTCTTCCACTTCATTACCATTCATCCTTCACGTCTCTTCTTAAATGTCACTTTTCTGGGAAATCTTCTTCGATCCTTTAAGACTAGAGTGGGTGCCTGTCGCTGTGCTTCACAGCCACTCTGCTCACTCCCAACACAGCCCCTAACGCAGGCCTGCCATTACCTTCGCCCATCTGTACCTTCACTAGACTGGAAGCCCCTGAGGAAGGACTGTGCCTTCATCACTGAAGCTTCATGTGTGCTAAGGGGACAGACCTCTGGCCAGAGAAAGTACCCAATATGAAGTGCAAGGGCAAAAGAAAGAAAAGGAAAACTATTATTGGTATGAACAAAGTTTGATTTGTGGATAAATAGTCTTCAAAGATTAACAGTGTTATCTTGCCCAGGATTTAACAGAAAAAGAAAAGGATTTGCAGAAAGGCTTGGGATCTTCTTGCTTTCATCATATCAGAAGTGGTAACAGCTGGAGAACATTCAACAAGTTGGATATTTGTCACTTGGTAACAGAAAAGGACTGAAAATCAGTTGAGGATTGCCCCCACAAAAGAAACTGTAAAACTGAAGTAAAAATGAAACCAAATGTGACATATTTAAGGGCAATATGCCAAGATATACCAAAATTCATTTCAAAAGTCAAAAAAGATAGTGACCCAAACACGCATCTGCTTTTACTGCTTTGTATTTTATTTTACTGTGGTGCTGGAGATTGAACCAGCACATGCTAGGCAAGTGCTCTACCACTGAGTCACTTCCCCAGCCCTGATTCTTTTATAGATTATGACTTGAACCTGTAAGATCAGAAAGAACTAGACAGAAGACAATAGGTTAAAAAAAAAATCAGGAGCTGATAGGAGCTAAATTCTTGGCCGAACCAAGAAAATGAAGTCCTGTTCATGCAGTGGAGAGAGGCAAGAATTCCCAGGAGTTAACTGACAACACCAGGATCTCTAAATAAGAATGAAGTGGAACTTGAATAAAGAAAAGTGTGTGACTATCTGTTTAAGACATAGCTCATACTGTACCAACTGGGATGACTGCCCCTCTACCATTTGATAAAGCAACACAGAATAATTCTCAAGAGAGAATAAAGCAGGTCTCTGACTGGAGAAGCCACGCAGTCCAGGGTGGGGCACAATGATGAGCAGAAGGAGATTAAGTGAACTCCTGCATACTTAGGTGTTGTATTAGTCAGCTTTCCTGTCAATGGGACACAATACTTGACACCCACTGTTTAAAGCAGAAGAAGCTTAAAAGGTTTCAGGGAATTCAATCCAGGATTGGCTGGCACCAAGGCAGAAACATTGTAGCAGAAGGGCTATGGAAAGTGGCAAAGCAAAGATCCTTAGTTCCTGGCAGTAGGGAAGCAGAGCAGGGGACTAGTACCACAGAAGAAAGGGTTAGGGACCAGATATAGTACCCAACATTACACCTCCATGACCCACCCAGACACACCCAAAGTATGTTTTGCTAATCTGCTAGGCAATTTTTTCAACCAATCAGTTGACATATCAGGTTAACAGTCACAATCTTTTTTTCTTTTTTGAGACAGGGTCTCACTATGTAGTTCAGGCTACCCTTAAACTCACTACATAGCCCAGACTGATCTCAAAGTAAAGACGATCCTTTTTCCTCAACCTCTCAAGTACTACAATTATAGGCATGCACCACCATGCTTGGTTACAGTCACAAATGGTGAGATCCATCTCCACCTGCCAGTCTTCCCACCTGGCTGCCAGAATGCAGGGAGTCAGGGCTTCCCCTTTTAGGTGAATTTCACCAATTTTTTCCAGGAAAGTCCTTTTCCTATTCCAAGATCCAATCCAGAATTCTACAGTGCAATTAGTTGTAAAGTCCTTTTAGTCTTCTACAGTTTTATGATAGCTCCTGAGTCTTGACTTTCACAAGAGCACTCAGTTTTCTTAACTGCCCATTTGCTCTCTCTCTTTCTCTCTCTCTGCTCCCTTCCTTTCTCCCTCCCTCCTTCCCTTCCTCCATCCCTCATTATAGAGTGCTGGGAATGGAAACAGGGCTTCATACATGCTAGCAAGCACTCCTAGCAGGGAGCTACATCCCTGGCCCTTTTTATTTTATTTTGAGACTAGGTCTAGGTCACCCACCCTTATATAGAAGCAGACAACAATGGATTACCAAATATATGAGACAGCTGCTATTAAAAAAAAAAAGAAAGAAAAAGGAAAAAGATGAAACAGACTACAGAGAAGAAAAGTTCTAGAAAACTGTTACAATATACACAAAGAAGATATTGCAAACATAAAACAAGAACAGAGTACTCTTAAAACTTTCAGAAAAGCTGAGTACAGTAACACACACCTATAATCCCAGCTACTTAGAAGGCTGATGCAGGAGGATTGTAGGTTTGAGGCTACCCTGGGCAATTTAGCAAGATCCTGTCTCAAAATAAAAATAATAACAAGGGCTAAGGGTGCAGCTAAGTGGTGGAAGGTCTCTGGGTTCAATCCTCAGAAGTGTAAATATATTTTTAAAAATTATATACTATATTTTATGACTTATATGATAAAATATAGTATATAATTTCTATAGTAGGTATATATAAATAAAATTAAAAGGGCTGAGGATGTAGCTCAGTCGTAGAGCACCTTCCTAGCATGAGCAAAGTTCTAGGTTCAATCCCCACTACTACAAAAAAACCAATCAAACAAATTAAAAAAAAAAAAACTTTCAGGCAAGAAGACAGACCCTTGCCAATTAAAAATAGAGCAACAGAGCTGGGCATGATGGAGCACATCTATAATCCCAGCTACCTGCATGGCAGAGGTAAGAGAGTCACAAGTTTGATGTCAGCCTGGGCAACCTGACAAGACCCTGTCTCAAGAATAAACAAACAAACAAACAAACAAACATATATAGCAACAGAAATGAAAACCTCAATTTAAAGGGGTAGAGAATAAACCTGAAAAACTCTCCTACAAAGGAAAGAAAATCACGAGGTCCAGAGGAGAAATGGGCATCAAATGAGCCACACAAATATATGATGTGAAAATGTGGTACGTAATGAAGGCAAATCAGACCATGATATGAGAGTGTATCTGGGGCCCCTCCTTGGAGGAGAGACGCTCAGGAGATCTGTCTGATAAAGTGAGAACACAGCTAAGGACAAGCAGGAATCAGCCAGGCGAAGGCTGGGAAAAGTTAGTCCACTCCGGGGGAGAGCACCTGCCAAGATCTTAAGGGAGAAGAAAAGAGGAGCTTAGAGAACTGGAGACCTGAACCACAGGCGAGGAGACAGGGGGACTAGAGAGCTGTGTGACGAGATGAGGCCGGGGCACTGGAGGTCAGGGTTTTCGTGGTGAGTACAGCGGTTAGCCAGGAAGAGGTTAGAGGGGAGTGAAATGATCCAGTGTACCTTCTTTTCATTTCTTAATTTTTTAAAATTTATTTTTGGTAAGCGATATTAAATCCATGGCTTTTTCACTGAGCTACATCCCCAGCCTTTTTTTATTTTCAGATAGGATCTCACACTAAGTCACTAAGTTGCCCAGGTTGGGCTCAAACTTGTCAGTTCTCTGCCTCAGCCTCCCATAGTGCTGGGATTTCAGGCCTGTACCACAAGGCCTGGCCTCCAATGTAGTTTTTTTAAAAGCCAGCTGAAAGCAATGTGGAGAATCAACTGGAGTAAGTTGTTCAATGGCCAATAAATATTTCAATGACATTTGAACAGTTCGATCATCTTATGGGTGGCATAATTTACTGAATCATGCCTCTATTTTGCTGGACATTTAGGTCGTTTCCAGTTTTTGCTAATATATGCCAACACTGTAATAGACGCCCTTGAACCTAAATCTTTGCTGGCACTTCCGACTAGTTTCTAAACACAGATTTCCAGAAGTAGAACTAAATAACTGAGGTAAGGCTGGGGGTGTAATGAGTGGTAGAATACTTGATCCCAGCCACTCAATAATGACAACAACAGCAACAACAACTGAGCTAAAACATAAGAAATTTTGTGGCCATTTCTTAAAGTTGTTTTTAAAAAACAAAGACTTTGATCATTAAATGTGAAAAATCTATTTGCAAAAGGGGTACTTTCTCACCTATTCAGTTAAGTGATATGAACAGAAAATTACCTGCTTTAAGAAGATGAAAAACTATTTGTATACAAAATTACCCCATTGATTTAAAAAAAAGAGGCAGCTGAGTGTGGTGCTGTACACCTATAATCCTAGCGCTTGGGAGGCAGAGGCAGGAGGATCACTGCAAGCTCGAGGCCAGCCTGGACTACACAGTGAGTTCAAGGCCAGCCTGAATTAGAGTGAGACCTTGTCTCAAAAAAAAAAAAAAAATACTAAAAAGAAAAAAAAAAAGAGGCAAACACATATAGTCATCAAAAGCAATACTATCCAACTTCTTGTTGGGACATAATTAAAAATAATCATGTCAAGGAGCAGGTTATGCTTCAGAATCAAATGCTACATATTTGGGATGTCTTAACCCCAATGTAATATAATATGCTACATGTGCACCTATTTGTGGTTTACCTTATGCTAAAAGATTTATGTATTTATTTTTCGCAGTGCTGGGGCTTGAACTCAGGGCCTAATGCAAGTTAGGTAAGTGTTCTGCCCCCAGCTATAACTTCAGCCTTGTGGTTTACCTCTTTTGTGTAATACTGGGGATTGAACCCAGGAGTAATCTATCACTGAGCTACATCCGGAGCCCTTTTTCTAAGCTTTGAGACAGGGTCTCACTAAGCTTCCCAGGTTGACCTTGAATCTGTGATCCTTCTGCCTCAGCCTCCCGAGTAGGTGGGAGAGTAGCTGGGGTAACAAGTGTGTGTCACCTCGCCAAGCTGGGACCTCTTAATAGTAAACTTGTGTTGTTGTTATAAAGGCCCTGGTTCAGTCCCCATATACATCAGGGAAAACTGCTCTGTCATTCCTTCTCCCATAGGGGTAGGCTGTCAAGTACTGCCAGCCTGAGAGGTTGCTTTGCTCTCTCCACAGTTCTCATTCTCACAGTGTGGCCTCTTTCATACGCAAATTTCCGTCTTTTGTTCCTCACTCATCTCAGTGACTGGCAGCCCACACACAAGCTCCCTCACCTCTTTACCTACACTTTCCCCTCACATCCTGCCTCCGTGTAGACAAACCTCCTCACCCTCAAGTCCTTACATATTCATTTTTTCTCTTCAACTGGTGTGATCCTTTACACCTGCTTCTCCTGCACTTTCTTTCATCTTCTCTCACAGACCGGAGATCTGTCACTTTCCCTCTCACGTTCTCAACTCCTGCCCTGGCTCCTGATTTGGAGGACCGTTGATCAGTAAATCTGCCAACGTGGCTGGGGGGACAACTAGGGCAGATGCATAGACGCTGGACATGCGGAGGCCAGGTGGCCAGCCCCAGCTTCCCAGGCCTCAGTGACAGGAGGGGGTGGGCCTGAACTAAAGGACAGGGCGCGGGAAGCAGCAGCCAGCGGCGAGCCCTGCTGCTCGACAGCCGGAGTGCATGCATGGGCCACCAGGAAATGCTCTGTGGCCTAGATGGGCTGAGGGGTGCCAGTTGGACACTGACCCAGACGACCAATTAGGTCTGTTCAAGGTTCGCTGCACAGAACACACAGTCTTATAAACAAGGCTAAATCCTCCGTTAAGGGTTAACTGACTTTCCTCTCCCTACATTTTCCAGATTTATGGTCACGGTAAGAATTGGAAGACAAATCAGACAAAGGTTCTGAAAATTTGACACACATCGAACAACAGATTTAATGTTCTTTTATGTACTTTTGGAAACAAACCAGGTATTTGGTGAACACGAGGGATCTAGTAGGTATGCCTGATGAGAATCTGTACTAGGAAGGAATTTAAGATCAAGGTCAGAGATGATTAATATGCATGCAGGAAGTCATCAACATTTAGGCATATGCAATACGAATCTCATTAAATCTTCAATAGCTTCCTATTGCCTGAAGGAATCGGTGGTATTCTAATGATTAAAGCAATAACATTAAAGTAGAAAACAGCATTAGGAAATTAATCTGGCCCTTAAGAAAGAAGCTACCACCAACTACTAACCACCCAAACTGACTCTGTAACTCCTCCACAGCTGTGATTTTTCTTTAGGTACACATTTGCCTTGCATGCTCTGTTGTACTGTCCCCTGAGTTAGAGGACTCTGCTGAAAGTGAGTTGGGATAGAGGCATTCAAGCGCTTTCTCTCTTTTTTTTAAGAGCTAGTTAATTAACGATCCTCACGGTGAAGCCGCCCTAATGCTCTCTGTCCTGCTCCACACTCGCTGGCCCCATGCAGCCTTCCTCTGCTGTGTCCCTCACTCGATCCTCTGAAGGCGGTGCGGTGCCGCTGGTCTCCACAAGGCCCCCAGCAGCTGCTCTGCAGAGCACGAAGCGGGACAAAGTCGCCGGTCCTCAGCGGCATCAGCCAGCCTGGGTGAATATGGCCGGGGTGCTCCTTTCTCTGCTGATTTATTTCTTACTCGATCTTACAAGAAAATCATCAGCTTACTGATAACAGAGATGGTATGTGAGGCCCCAAATGCAGCGTTATCACAGGCTGAGTGGAAGGAGGAACTAGACTGTTATACACACACTCTACATGCGAGAGGTAAAAGGAATCAAAAGTTAATTTTTGAGCCAGACATGTACCTCAGTGGCCCTGCTTGCCTACCACGTACAAGGCTTTGGGTTCAATCCCCAGTACTGAAAAAAAAGTTAATTTTTCTAAGGTATTTTTTCAGTAATTAATAAACTTTCTCTGTGCTAAAAAATTTCTTTTTTAAATGATGGTCATATTACTAGTAACCTTCTTTAGGAAAACAAATCACTTTAAAAATACCTAATCTTTCCATGTAAATGGTAGGACTGTGTCATTTTTATGCATCTCCATAACAGCTTAATACTGCCACTGTGCATCACTACTGTGAGTGAAAGCGTCATGCACATTGCTGAGTGATACTGTAGCAGCAGCCTCCAAGAGGTCACCCCTCCAACCCACCGTGCACCCCCGACACCCTGGTCCATCCCCTGCCACACTGCACTGTGTGACCAACCGCAGATGACAGAGTGAGGGGAGGTCACTTCCGAGGTCTGGATAGAGAAGATGGTGGCCTCTGTCATGACCACGCTGATCCTTTCTTGGATCACGAGTTCCGTGCTACAAGCGGCCCTAGGGAGAGGCACAGGCCAACAGCTCAGCTGCAACCTCCAGAGAGATCCTAAGCCAGGGCGGCCCAGCTAAGCCACTCCTGATTCCAGGCCCTCCGAAACTCACGGAGGACCTGATGGCGCCAAGGACTGGCGCCCTTCCATCCATGTTAGCTGTATGGGTACTCTGTTACACAGTGATAGATAACACATACAGCTACAGGGGCATTATTTCTCTTAATCTTCTTAGTAGCCCAGTAAGTAGGTACTTTCTTACCCCCATTTACAAATGAAGAAAGAGAAGCTCAGTGAGGTTACCTAATGAGTCCATGGCTCCCCCTACTAGTTAAGCACCGTATCAGCATTCAGACCTAAGCAGCCTGACTTGAGAACCCACATTCTCAGCCACTGTTTACAGCCTTCCTCATATCCCTTTTTTAATTTAATTTTTTTGGTGGTGTGGGGATCAAACCTAGGACCTTGTACATGCTAGATAAGCGCTACAGCACTGAACCACACTCCCCAGCCCCTCATATTACTTTTATAATCAGAAAACAGAACTTAAAAGTACTTTCACCCCTAGAAGAAATTCCCATTCTTTCACTCCTGACTCAGAAATTGAAGCCCCTCCCCCGTTCCAGAGGGGGCCCTCCCCGTTCCCCCTCCTGCTCCTGTTCTTTCCATCTTTCAGTCTCTCTCTTTAGGAGAAACCTCCTGATCCACAGGGTTCCAGTGGACCTTTTTCCTTACCAATTTGTTTCCTTCCCCTGCTCTTAACTATGCCCAGAGCCTCTATTTAAAAAAAAAAAAAAAGGCCAAAGTTACACATGAATGTTCACAGCAGCATTATTTATAAGAGCTTGAGCCAGAAGTGGTGGTGTACACCTGTAATCCCAGCACTCAGGAGGCTGAGGCAGGAGGATCGCTGCAAGTTCGAGACCAGCCTGATCTACACAGTGAGTTCAAGGCCTGGCTGGACTACATAGTGTGACCTTATCTCAAAAAACCAACCAAACAAACAACAAACTAATTAATTAATTTAAAAAAAATGTAAAGGCTGGGAATGTAGTTTGATGTAAAAGCCCTGGCCTCAATTCTCACTCCTGCAATGAACAAACAAATATTTTCCTTATTTGTCTGTTTGGTTTGCAGAACTAGGAATTGAACCCCTGGGCCTCACACAGGTTAGACAAACACTTTGCCACTGGGCTACATTCCCAGCCCAGATTATATAGTTTTTTTTTTTTTGGTGCTGAGGATCCAGATTATATACTTTAAATTATATTAGATTATATACTTTAAATTAAATTAGATTATATACTTTAAATGGGTGAAATGTATAATATTTGGATTCCATCTCAATAAAGCTTTTTATTTTTAAATTACCATCTAGTAAGGTGGGGAAATCTTTGGAATAGGACAAATTTCAAGGGGAGTAGATCGTTAGTACAATTCAGGAGTGTGGACATGTTGATTTTGAAATGTCTATGAAGACATCAGAGTAGAACATTCAGAAGGTGGTTGGATGTGTGAGTCTAAAATTTAGGAGGAAGATCTTGGCTGAGAGCAAAAATATGAGAGTCTACAATTTAATGGACATTGGTTAGAGTCATGGGACTAATGAGATCATTAAGGGGGTAATGAGTGTAGATACAGAAAAAGCCTACAAACTACTTGCTCTTAAAATTTACCCTAAATTCTATTCTGACTAAATTAATACTGCTACTCTGCTTTTCTCAATGGGTACCTCCTTATGAACAAATCTGACCTTCAGTGAACTTTCTAGCTGGATTCCCTGGAAGCAGAAGTCAGCCATGATGCACAGGGGTATTACTTATGATAAAAATTGCTCCTGACTGGGTGTGATGGCACACACCTGGAATCTCAACTACTCAGGAGACTGAGGCAGGAGAAATGAAAGTTCAAGGCCATCCCGGGCAACTTAGTAAGGCCATCTCTCAAAATAAAAAATATGGTATAGCTCAGTGGTACAGTGCTTTCCTAGCATGTGTGGAGGCTCTGGGCTCAATCCCTGGTAACACACACACACACACACACACACACACACCCCCATATGCAAAACTCCTGATTGCTATACTTCATCTAGACTATGAATAAATACCCGATAAGAAACCATACTTTGTTATATGTGGTGACTCTAAATTTTTCACCCACAGATACTCCCTATAAGTGGTTCTTCAGGTTTTCCATCTAAAAATAGTTGTTGCTGGCTATTAAATATAATTGTTCCAATCACCACTGCTGTGTAACAGACTACCCCAAAATTAACAGTAAGAAAAAAAAATATTTAATTATACCCAAGCAGTGTATGGACCAAGAATTCAGAAATCAATGTCTGAGGCTGTCTGATGCCCAAGGGCTTCAGTCAGGAGAACTTGAAGGCTGGGGTGATTCAACAGCTGGGGGCTGGACCCATCTGAAGACTCATACACACACGTCGGTGCCTGGCATGGATACTCAAAGCTAGGACCCCTGACTGGGACAGCATCACATGGCATCTACCAATAGTGTGGCTTTCTCATGGCACAGCCACCACAAGGTAGTTTAGTTTTGTTTTGTTTCTTTTTTCTCCCCCCATAAAACAACGTGTATTCCGGATGTAAGGCTTCCAGTGACCAAGGCAGAAGAAACTGAATTCTTTTTTCTAATAGCTTCTCAAGTCACGTAACATCCCTTGCCCTGTACTCTTTTGGTGGAAGCTGTCCCATGACAGTCTGGATTCCAGGAAAGGGGACATAGAATCCATTACTCAATGGGAGGTATATAAAAAATGTTGAAGGCTGGTATGATGGAGCACTCCTGTAATCCCAGCACTTTGGGAGGTGAAGCAGGAGGATCACAAGTTCGAGTCCAGTCTAGGTGACCCAGTGACTTAGTAAGACCCTGTCCCAAAGTAAAAAGCACAAAAATAAAAAAGGGCTGGAGATATGGCTCAGTGCAAAGGCCCTGGGTTCAATCCCCAGTACTGTAAAATAAAACAAATAGATAAATAGAATTTTAATATTCTAAAGGTGATATCATTTTTTTCCAAAAATTACATCTTACTATGTGAAATTAATGAAAGCTAGGCAGTTTTCCTCAGGAAAATACATAAAATTTGCATATATCTGGGGAGCTTACTCCTTCCCCACTGTGTTCAGGGAACAGCCTTAGCAGGACAAGATTCTTTCATCCTTATCCCACCAACAGGGGCTCTTTGTCACCGCCCATGAATGACTGCTTCGACCAAGACAGCACAAAGACAGCATGAAAAGTGGCCCATCTAAAAGTAAAGGGACATTTCTTGTGCTAGGTGCTTCCACAGGTTTGGTTTTTGTTTTTGTTTTGGAATGGGGTCTCACTATGTAGCCCAGGCTGGCCTTGAACTTGTGATTCTCCTGCTTCAGCCTCTTGGTTCTTACTTATTACTTTTTTTTTTTTTTAAATAGCTTTTATTTTTTAGAACAGTCTTAGGTAAAGTTGAGTGGAAACTTAAATTACTTTTTAAATTTATGTGATAATAAGTTATAGAGACAGATTCAAAACTGTATCTTTACCCAGTTGCCTTTTTATTTTGTAGAAATCACCCTGTGGGTACCGAGAAACAGTTATATTTATTCCAAGCACACGATCTGATACTTCACTATATGCAGAGATAAGCATTCTGTTGTGTGAATGCCTTATACCCTGAGACCCAACCCGCAGCAAGCGTTGCAAGATGTTCAATCCTCTCTTACCCTATAATCTTCCACTCTTATAACATTAAGTTATAGTAAGAATTTCCTAAATTCCATTTTTTAAAATGCTACTTTTGTCAATAGCTTTTGCTCTTCTATTCCTGAATCTTGTAATCTTGCCTCAGGATTTTATTTCAGTACTCTATGATCCTTTCAGAAAACTAAAGAAGTAGATCCATATTATGGTTCTAAATAAAAACTTACTTTTGTAGGATAAATTTGTTACTTTGTAGGTTGGTTACATGAAGAGACCAAATCAAGCACTTAACTTTCCTTGCCAGGTTAGGGCCTGTCAGATCCATCAGATATCTGATAAGAAGGTTAAGGATGTTGTCTGGTAAATGAAGAAGGAATACTGGAATTAAAGTATTACCATTTTGAAAACTCTAATGAGTTAGTGGAGCCACGATTACGTGATTAGCAATGATCAGCAATGGCCACTAATGTTACCCCCCCCAGAGGTTGCAGTGCACCTATAAAGTACTCTTGCTAAACAACAAAACAAAGGCTCACTAAATCAAGTCGGGCCTTGGATCCAACTGTCAGCTTACAGAGGAACACCTTAAATCACCCCAGTGGAATACAGTACAATTGGAAAAATCCAGGAGGTGGAAAGCTCCACCAGGCAAGCTAACCAGTTGCTTCAACAAATAGAAAGAAAGCAAGAAAAAAAGGAAAAAGCAAAGCAATCTTATCGGTTAAAAACAACAACAAAAAAGACATCCTCTTCTATCGATGTTAGAGTAACTGGTATAGGAATTCTCTTCTGCCTTCAGTAACTAGACAAAACATGTGGAGCAGCTATTTCTTGGCACTGGATACTGGGCAATGCAGGAAGGTGAACTTTAAGAAAAAACACACTGGGTGAGCCCACGTTGGCCCCAGATTTCTGTCTTGGAAAACCTTTCCAACTGTGGCCTCAGGAGGTGGTTCTTAAGCAGAGCAGTGCCTCACTGCTTTGCTGAGGAGTCAGAAAGCAGAGGTCTGGCTGCTGAAGCAGCTGGAACTGGTGGGCCGGGGGGGATCCCAAGAAAGGGCATCCAATAGCTGGGTGACACTCCACAGGGTCTACTAGACAGCTGCAGGCCAAGAGCCGAACAACAGAGAGATTCCAGAGGTTGCAGTGCTGGCTGGGAGGAGTGGAAGTTCCACCACCAGCTCCGTCAGGGTACAGTACAGACCCTCCGGCACTCACGGCAATGAGCCTCAGGAATAAGAATCATGTACTAACAGGAAGGGTGGGCAAATTAAGGCCTATGAGCCAAAGCTGGCTGGCTGGCTGGCTTTATAAATAGCTATACTCATTTGTTCAGGCACTGTCTATGCTGCTTTTGAGCTCCACTGGTAGAGCCGAGCTGCAACGGAGGCTTGTAAAGGCCCCAGACATTTATTATCTGGCCTTTTACAGAAAAGTCTGCTAACTTCTGTGCTAGAGTAACCCCCCACACACCCAAGACAAAATACAAATAGGTCTTTGCAACAAGAAATAAAACCAAGCCTAGCAATATCAAACCATTTGCCAGTAATCTAGTTAACTGCCTGCCAGGACAGCACTCAACATATTTTAAAGAAAAAAACCCACAATCTCCACAAGATACTATTGCATCACATATATAATTAAATACTGTGTGACATGTGAAGAAACAGAAAAATGTAACCTGTAATCAAGGGGTAAAAGCAGTCCATAAAACAGAAACAGACCCCGAGATAACCCAAATTATAAAATTAATACACAAGGACTTTAAAATAGCTGTTATAAAATATATGCTCAAATACTTAAAGGGAAAAAAGGACATAATGAACGAACAGGTGAGAAATTCCATCAAAGAAATAGAAACCATTAAAAAAAAAAAAATCCAGATGGAAATTCTAGAAATGGTAAGTACAACATATAAAGAGAAAAGATTCCTCATCTTTTATAGTTACATAATGAAAAATCCACAGATGAAATCACATGCTGAAACATACTTCAGAATAATCCAGCTTCAGGAAGGCAAAGTGGCTGGGGGTATAGATGAAGCAAAAGTGATGACTACTGGGACTAGAACATGGATGTGTGGGAGTTCATGGCACTGTTCTTGCTTATTCTGTGTATGTTTGAAGTTCCCAGTACTCAAGGGCTAAAAAAGGAAAATCTAATCTTACAAGAACAAGTTGTTTTAACTGTAAAACAAGATGATGTTCAAATGAAACTCTGCATACATATAATATTTCTGCTTTTGCCAACTTATCTAAGATATGCAACATTTGCTCTATATTTTCACAGATTTCTAATGCTTGGGAAAGTACGTGGTTCATAAAAATTGTAAATATTTTATTTCATAAAATCTGTGAATGGTCTATGCTGTTTGTTCCCTCTATGTACACAACATACACATTATACACTTAAAGTATACATACACACAGAGATATGGGTATCTGATTATAAAAAATGGATTACATTAAATTGTTCTATAATTTCTTTTTTCCAGATATTATATTTTGTGGCCATCATTCCATGACTTCTAAATAGAGCTCAACATCATCTTTTTTTTTTAATGACTATATAGCATTCATCCTCATGTCAAGCAAAAGAAAAAAAAAAAATAAGACTATATATAACTTTAAGGACACTTACGACTGTAGGGCCACAATTTGATTATAACTATACCTTGTTCTATACAGTAACAAATCATAATATAGTTGGAATATATGTGTGTGTGTGTGTGTATTTTTTTTTTTTTTTTGGATGCTGGGGATCAAACTCAGGTCCTTGTGCTTACTAGGCAAGTGCTCTACCACTGAGCTAAATCCCTAGGCCCAGAATATATTTTTTAAAATACATCATATAGCCAAATTCTGTTCTCATTCTCTGACTACCAACAAGAATATAGTTTAAATAAGTCACAGGAAGCTCCTCACTAATATCATTTTTCAAAGCATCTATGAATTGCATCCCAAAACTTTAATTCTAAGTTAGTTTGGCAAAATGGATCATACATTTTCCTATCCTGCCTAGACATTAAATTTTTGAAAACCAACCAAGGAAAGAGAATTGGCAATGGAAGAATCTATGTTCTTAGGTTACAAAATAAACAAAGCACTTACAAATATGTTCTATATTTGTTAAAATAAAAGTAAATAAATATTGGTAGCATTATATGTTATCTTGATTTATGACTATATTTCCATGTACCATTTTTTGAACATGGAAATCTTAAACATGTTTCTTTCCTATGTTATTACACAGGCATTTTACTTTGTTGCAGATAATATGCATAGTAAAGGCATATGCCCCCTGGGTCTGGTTCTATTCAAACATGTAATCAACCCCCCCCCATGCTGGATATCAAACACATCAAACACAGTGCTTCGCACAGGCTAGGCAAGCACTGATCAGGCACAGTGGTACATGCCTGGAGTCCCAGCCAGTCTGGAAGCTGATGCAGGAAGATTATTTGAGCCAGGGTCAGCTTGGACAACACAGAAAGACCATATCTCTTAAAAAAAAACCCCATAAATATAAATATACATGCTAACTGCCCACTCAGTATTCAAACAT
>PVJO010015085.1:24549-46190 GCA_004026905.1 Hystrix cristata
GTTCAGTAGCCAGTATCACAATAAACAAATAAATAGTTAAAAAGCCAATCCCACTTAGAAATAATAGCTATGAATATCTGGGTGAACATCATCTCAGATATCTCTTTCTTCTCTGCAGTGTTGGGGTTCTAACCCAGGACCTCATCCACGCTGGTCAAATGCTCCACCTCTGAAATACATCTTCAGCCCCTCCAGATACCTACATCTAGATATATAAAGAAGCATGTATTTTTATATAAGTGGGATATGCTGTTCTACTGTTTCTTTTTTTTCTTTTGCTCAATATATCGGCAACTACAAATGCACAGTACATTAATATCATCCTTTTAAAATTTTTGTAGGGGGACTTGAATCTAAGGCCTTCCCACTGAGCTACACCACCCTCCAGCACTTTTTATTTTGATACAGGGTCTCACTGAGTTGCCCAGGCGGGGCTCAAACGTGTACTCCTCCTGCCTCATCCTCCCAGAGTGTGGGACTGCAGGTGTGCACCACCACACCTGGCTTGATCATCTTTTTAAACGGCTGCACAGCACTCCATTGCGTGCATGAATCCGAATTCACGCAGCCATTCTGTTACCAATGGCTATTTCAGATTCTGTTCACTATTTCCCAATTATAGAAAGTTACATTTTTCTTCATACATCTTTGCACATTTCTCCTATTGTTCTCCTGACAAATTCCTAGAAGGAGAATCGTTAGGTAAAGGGTATGCACACTTTATACCATGACACATATTGCCATGAGCTCTCCCTCTGGAAAGGCCGAACTGTCTCACACACCTACCAACTGGGCCCTTCTGCTGCTCTTGGCAAATCTTCTCCCTCACCGGCTTCAGCCCGCTCCACGTGGACTGTGGAGGACAGGAGCTCAATATTCAGGTACGAGGGTTAATTCCAACAGTCTCCTTCATCTCATCTCTTTCATGGCTATGCTGTTTAGACCTCAGGCACTTCTTTAGAGTTCTTCCTTTTCCCATTCACTCCCACACCTTTTTTCTAATGTGCTATAATAAATCTGACTCACAGTTCAAATTACCTGGAATGAAGTCTTCAGAGTTGCTTAAGAAAAGGTTTGCAGAAGTAAAACTGTCTTAAATTATTCCTGAGGAAAAGCTGGGGGGTGGGAAGGCACAAACAAGAATAAAGTCACTATCTTAGACTGTCATGTAAAGAAAACTGACAGTTACACATAAATTTCTCTTTAGACCTACCATGTAATTTTTAATTTTTATACCCAAATATTTTCCTAGGAGGCTGCAATCTTTTTTTTCTTTTTTTTTTTTTTTTAAGACAGGATCTCACTATGTAGTACAGACTGGCTTTGAACTCACTATATAGTCCAGCATGGCCTCAAACTCCCAGCAATTCTCCTGCCTCAGCCTCCTAAGTGCTGGGACTATAGGCGTGCACCACCACCCCTGGCCAAGGCTGTATTCTTAAGGTCTTTCTTTCAGTTATGAAATAGAGTAAATATTATGTGCAATGTTCTAGAGACTTTGAGGAGACAAAGATGAAGATCTGTAGAAAGCTTACATTCCAGCAAGGGGGATATTAGGAGAAACCTGGTAGAAGAGCCTAATAAAAGTCTCAGAAAATCCAAGAGCGAGGAGAAAATCTTGGGGAGACCAGCTCATACAAAGGACAAGCGTATAAAGAGGAAAATATGTCCTCTTACTTGCCTTCCCCATTCCTTTCCATACTCACTGTGCAAAGGAAGTTGCAAGGTGACTACAGGAGACAAGACAAGATTCTAGAAAAGTCAGAGTTGGGAATAACAGACAAGCTAGGACAGACTTCCTAGGACCCTAGAGCAGGAATTTTACACTCTAAGCCTAGGAGTGGAGAGAAGAGTCTTTATGAATTTACCCCTCATTCTACTCTGGGTGTTGCAGAGCATGGCAGGGAAACTTGTTCGAAATTTAAAACCAGCTACAGATAGTCCAGAAAGGGGACCATTCCTGGACACTAAAATCTCACCCTTTTCTAATCAAAACATCCCTCTGGTGGCTGCACTATGGGATACAATGGGATGGGTTATAGGCATTAATAACTGGCCTAGCTTCCCTAGATTGTCTAAATTGCCATTTGTCAAAATTATAAATGACAGAGAAGGAAGGGAAAAAAAGAATAATATATTATTCTGTAATATGCAAAGAGGTCTCCCACCCTCAGGCTGTAAACCAGTACTGATCCATGGCCTGTTAAGCATCAGGCCACACAGCAGGAGGTAAGAGGCAGGCAAGCAACAGAACCTTCATCTGTGTCTACACCTGCTCCACATCACTTGCATTTTGCCTAAGCTCCACCTCCTGACAGATCAGTTGCCATATTAGATTCTCACAGCAGCACGAACCCTACTTCGAACTGTACATGTGAGAGATCTACGTTGCACGCTCCTTATGAGAATCTAATGCCTGATAATCTGAGGTGGAGTTGAGGCTGTGATGCTAGCACTTGGGAGCAGCTGCAAATACAGATTAGCATTAGCAGAGAAGTTAGACTGCACAGAGACCATAATAAATCAATTGCTCACACTCATATCAAAACCCAATTAGTAAGTAGCAAGTGATGATTAAACTGCATCTGGTGGCAGGTTTTATGGCAGCAAGTGAGTTATACTTCAATTGTACAGCTGCATATGGTAGCTGGCTTTAAGTCAGACTTAAGTCAGTCTGACAGTTATTTTAGTCTGTGTATAGCCCGCCTGTTAATTTATTTGCCACTTCTACCTGCACCTCTTTTCCACACTTTGTACTTATCTCAGTCACAGTTTTGTTATGCTCACAAATTAACCCTAGGCAAAATGAATAAAAATCAAATGTCATTGGAGAGCCTCTTTGAAAAAGGACAAAGACCCAATGATGAGACAGCAAAAGACTCCAAGGCTGCCAACAAAAACAGAGGTGCATTTAAAAGAAAATACCAGGAGTCCTACTTAAATTACAGGTTCATTGCAACAGACATTTACATTCTCCAAGCCCATTTTGTATAATATGTGTCAACCAGCTAGCCAAGAAAGCCATAAACCTTTCAAAACTGCTTCACCGCAGGAAGACCAAGCATTCTGCATGAACACACAAGGCTTTGGAGTTTTTCAAAAGAAAAAGAAATGTGAATGTGAAGAACAGAAGCAATTATTGAAGGCCACCACTTCATCAAATGTGTCTGCACTTAAAATATCATTCTTAATGGTTACCCACGTTGCTAAAGCTAAGAAGTTCTTTACTACTGGTGAAGAGTTGATCCTACCTGCTGCTAAAGACATTTGTTTTGAGTTTTAGGAGAGGCTGTCCTTCAAAAGGTGGCACATGTTCCTCTTTTGGCTAGCATCATAACCAGACAAATTGATGAAATAGCAGAGGATACTGAGGCATAATTGTTAGAGGGGATCTATGAGTCACTATGATACACAATGCAGCTTGACAAAGTGTACCAATGTGGCCAACAAAGCTTGTTATTATTTTTCAGGGGGGTATGCATGTGGATATGTTACAAGTACATTTCTTGCCAACCAACACAACAGCTGCAGAACTATTCAAGTCTGAATGAGTATATTAGGAAAAACTGGTCATTTTGTGTCAGTATGTGTACAGATGGAGCAGCTGCCATGACTGGATGGCTTTATGGATTCACTACTTGGGTCAAAGAGGTCACATCTGAATGTAAGTCTACATCTGTGTGTCATCCAGAGAGAAATGCTAGCTAGCTGAAAAGAATCACCTGAACTTAAAAACATTTTGCAGCATGTGATTAAAACTATCACCTACATTAAAGTACATGCCCTTGGGCTGGGGATTTAGCTCAATGATTAGACTGCTTGCCTGGCAAGCACAGGGCCCTGAGTTCTATCCCCATCACCAAAAAATAAAGAAATAAAGTACATGCCCTTAAATCTGTTTGCACAGCTTCGTGAGGAGACAGACACAGAGCACACGTCTTCTCTTATACACAAGAGTGAGATGTTTTTCTAAAGGTAAATTGCTAGCCAGAGTTTTTTAGCTAAGAAAGCCACTCCAGAAAGTTTTTAGAAAAAGTCACCACTGGCAGCACATTTCAGTGATACTGAATGGGTTGCAAAACTTGCTAACTCGGGTGATATATTTAACATGTTCAGTGAACTCAAATCTGTCACTTCAGGGGAGAATGACAACTGTGTTCAAGTTGGCAGATAAACATTTCTGCATTCAAGCCAAACTGGAAGTATGGGAGCAACAAATGAACACTGAGATTTCTATCATGTTTCAAATAGCAGCAGAAATTTTGAAAGAGAGGGGCTGGGGATTTAGCTGAGTGGTTAGAGTGCTTGCCTAGTAAGCACAAGGCCCTGAGTTCGATCCCCAGCACAAAAAAAAAAAAAAAAAAAGAAATTTTGAAAGAGAATGGGGTAGAGCCTTTGTCCCAGCAAATGCATGATTACTTATCTCAGCTTTCGAAAGAGTTTGAGCCTTACTTTCCAACTACAAAAGACCCCCAAACTGAAAAGAAATGGATCCATAGCCCTTTTGTGAATAAACCAGGTGAATCAACTTTGTCCATGCTAGAGGGTCAACTGCTTGAGACTGCAAATGATAGCGGCCTTAAAAGTATGTCTGAGACAATTTCAAATCTCCATACTTTCTGGATTAAAGTCAAGACAGAACACTCGATGCCACAAAGCATCGAAAAGCCTGCTTCCATTTCCAGCATCCTACCTTGGTAAAGCAGGGTATTCTGCAGTGATAGCAACCAAAACAAGATTAGAGCAGACTGGACATAAGCAACACACTTCAGGTGTCATTATCTCTCATTGCCATCAGATGAGACTGTCTAGTTGCAGGGAAACAATCTCAGGGCTCCCACTAATTTTGCGTTATGGTGAGTTGTATAATTACTTCATTATCTATTATAATGTAATAATAATGGAAATAAAGCACATATTAATGTAAGATCTTGAATTATCCCAAAACCAAATTGTCTTCTACAAAACCAGTCCAAAAAGGTTGAGAACTGCTGATATAATGTATACCAGCAATAAATATTTAAATAGATAAATAAACCACGTGTGTGTGTGTGTGTGTGTGTACCCCCATATATATGATTTTGGGTTTTGTTTTGTTCTTTTGGTTTCTCTACCTTAACTATGTCTTTGGATCCTCCTCACTATTACTTGGAGCATAGGAAAACAAAATCTAATGACTTTGTTTCTTGTCAAAAAAGGAAAGAGAAAAAGTAACTTAATTAGTAAATAGAGTTTGGACTGGAGTCTAGATCTTAAGAGATGTAATTTGGTGTTCTTCTCAGCAGGCTACAAATCTCCTGTTGACCTCCATTCTTCCAACCAACCAGTCCAAGATGCTTCCCACCTCACTTTCCCTTACACATTTCTCACTAAATCTTCCTGTTGTTCCCTACTCACCTTCACTAACACTTGAAATACTCAGGTCTATCCGTCTATCAACTTTGTTCCTTTCTAAAAATACCTTTGTGTTCTTGCACACATTCGTACTTGCCCTGTCCCACTTGATCTTTGCATGGATTTCTATGGAAAGACTATGCCATGTAGTACACTGGAATGAGCATTAAAAAAAAAAAAACAACAAGCCTGGCATTGTGGCCCACACTTGTAATCTCACAAAGCTGGGAGGCTGAGGCAGAAGGATAGGAAGTTTGAACCCAATCAGGTTAGTGAGACTCTGTCTCAAACTAAAAATAAAAATATATACATAATAAAGAGATGGGGAGGTGACTCAGTGTGAAGGCACTGTGTTCAGTATCAGGTACCCCTCCTCAAAATGTTCAAATGCACATTCTGCCTCCTACCATCTATGGGACCTTAGTCATATTAGTTAACTTTACTAGGTTCACTTTTTGTCCAAAGGGAATAATTCTTAACTCGTTGGGTTTTTAAAAAGGCATTTAGTTTATGCAAGGTGATTAACACAGTTATCAATGTACTAAAAACACACTTAATAAATGGTAGCTATCATTATTAAAATATCTACCTCAAAAGATTGTTCCTATGTCTCACGTGCCTGACACCTAATTAGCCCCTCAACATATATTTACTTTTCTTTCCTCATTCATAAAACAATTTCTAAATTCTTTCCAACAAAGATTCAGAATGTAATTCAAATCCAACAGATTCCCCCAATTCAGCTGTAAGTTATTTGTACATTTAACTACAATTTCAGCATTCACTCAGGGTTACGTCTATTTAGAACTACTCAGACACCATTTGTTCTCTTAAGTCATGAAACAATCATATTTGCAAGTTCATTCAAAAGAACGTCAACAGAAAGCACTGAGTATCCAGGCTCATTTCAGTTACCACAGGATTCACTGCTGGGCAGCCAGAACAAGTATTTGTAACACTAACGACACAATTTAAGTAGAGGGAGAAAACTTGAGTCAGCGGCTCATAAATCTCAAGGAGTAACGATGCAGTGAAGTAATCCAGGCAACTACAGAGTGAACAAATGTGTGTGTTCCTGAACGTGTCTTTGGGTGTGCCTGCCTGGGTCTATACGAGTGAAAGCACATTCGTGGGCGGCGAGAGCTCGGAGCGCGAGTACGTATCCCTCTGAACCCGGGGACGCAGCGAGTTGGCGACCGTGCGAGCCCTGATAGGACTGGGCTCCCGGCGCTTACCTCTGAAGACGAGCAGGTTAACGCCGCTGGGCGCCGCCATGTTGACGCTAGTCACGTGCCCGTGAGCGCTCAGCGCCCCGCCCCCCGACGAGGATCGGTGGCTGCCCCGCCCTGGACCCTGGCGCCGAGGCTGCCCCGGAGGAGCGCGCGTGCGCGCGGGGGACTGACTGCGGGAGCCGCGGCGCTGGAGCGGCTCCGGCCCGCGGCGGCAGCGGAAGCCGCGGCCGAGCGAGCTCGGTTCGGCTGCGAGGCCGGCTGCAGCCGCGGCTCGCGCGCTCGCTCCGAGCCCTCGCGCCCGAGTAGGATGGAAGAAACCTGGCAGGTAAGCGTGGCCTCCAATATTTATAGCCTCAACATTTAGGTGAATGGAAACGTGAAGTTGGGCGGAAAAGAAAAAAGAAAAAGCACAATCTAGTGTTCAACATAGCACTCTGCATCGTCTTCCACTGTTGCAATTTATTTTCCTGGATTCGGTTAACAGGTAAAATTTGATTCAGAGTCACCAGCTGCCCCTTTGCTGCCGTAGAATTCCCATTACTCCGCAGAGACACCAGACAAAACAGGATTTGTGTGCCGCTGCAAAGCTATTCTGGGTACCCCAGGGGGCATGTTAGGGGACCTCTCTTTCCCGGAGGACAGCTCCTGCTTAGCAGTGGTTAACATTTAGAGAGAAGACACCTGCCAATTGCACTGCGAAGAGCTGAAGCCTACAGAAGGCTGTTATGAGTCAGGTGAGAAACTGTCCGAGTCCCTAATTGGTGGCAGTGACCGTTTTTACCAAATTCACTGCTCGTCTTACCTGTGTTCTGGGGTAGCGTCCACTCTGTCGTGGATCAAGTGTTCCTCATCCTGCTGGCCTCCTTGCCCAGCACAAACCTGGATAGCCAAGGAACGTCTGGTGAAGGAATCCAACTCTCCGTGGAACCGGTCGAAGTGAGAATGTAGCCGGATTAACAGTCAGGATTGATACGGGTTCTTTGTGGATTGGATGTGATGTCTTTTAATTTATTTTTAAGAATTTAGTTTACACTCTCAGAAAAGTAATCTAGACAATTCAGAAATGCGGAAAAAGGACAAGCCCTTCTTCACTCTCTCAACACACCATCACCACTCTCCAGTTAGTCACTATGTGCATTATTCCAGACCTTTGCCTTTTTACAGGCAGATATGTATATTTTAAATAGAATTACATATTTACTCTTAAGATTTGTTTTTTCACTTATAAATATCTAATCTTAGAATACTTAGCTCAAGCTTATTCTTTTAAATTTTTTTTTTTTTGAGATGGTCTCCATACAGTTCAGGCTAGCCTTGAACTCAAAGCAATAGTCCTGCCTCAGCCTCCCTGCTGGGATTACAGATGTGCATCACCACACCCTATCCAAACTCATTCTTTTTTTTTTTATTTTTTTTTAATTTTTTTTTTTTTTTTTTTTTTTGTGGTTCCGGGGATCGAACTCAGGCCCTTGTGCTTACAAGGCAAGCACTCTAATCACTGAGCTAAATCCCCAGCCCCTTCCAAACTCATTCTTATTGATTTAGTAAGCTTGATATTTCTACTTTTAAAGAAAATGTGGGCATTTCTTTGGAGGACACATGATACAAATTTTGGAGATCCAGTTCTGGAAGTTTTTGAGTCACCTTAAAAGATAAGTAAGATGTTTTTCTCTGTGGTAAACAAGTTGTACAAAAATGAGACAGAGCCAGGTGTGGTGGTACATGCCTGTAATTCCAGCACTTGGGAGGCTGAGGCAGGAGAATTGCTGTGAGTTCAAGGCCAGTCTGGGCTACAATAGTGAGTTCAAGGGCATTCTGAACTACATAGAGAGACCCTGTCTGAAAAAAAAAAAAAGGGAAACGGAAATGTGTTTATACAGGTTACTTCAAGCCTCACCTTTTAGAAACTCAGATCAGTTCGAGGGAGTGGCTTCTGAATATGGTCCGTCTTTCCTCTATAACTGCAGCCAGCAATCTGAGGGCACCAAAAGGGTCTGAGAGTTTGTTGGGCGCTGAGTCTCAGGAAGTGTACAGGAAAAAAAAAATTAGAAGTCCCCAGTAAAATGTCAGAAGGTAGGATGCCTAATTTTAAACACATCTGAAATAAAACACATACTCACGTGATTGAGGTCAGTCAGCCCCTGGAAAACAAATGCACAGTTTATTTCCCTGAAACTAGAAGGAAAAGAAACACTATGAGGACCAAAGTGACACCAGTGTCCCCATAAGTTCAGCAGAGTTCGGCTATCTGGGATGAGTTAGAAATGAATCACATGTGAACTTGCACTAGTGATAGCTCATCCACTGGTCCTGGATTTGGCTTCTCTCATACCACAGCCTCCTGACATTAGAGGGATTAAAAGCAGCCAGCATATGTCCTCCAGTATCATGGGTTTATGGGATATATGCATCCTAACCAACAAGGTAAAGGGCTAGGCCACTGGCATCTAAGCTTTCTTGTGATTTTGCTGCTGTTGGTTTGGGTTTTGTGTGTGTTTTCTTTTTTTTCCTCTTTTTGAGACAGGGTGTCATTATGTATTTCAGGCTAGCTGTGAACTCACTATGTAGCCCAGCCTGGACTCTAACTTGTGATCCTCCTGCCTCTGCCTCCTGGATGCTGGGATCACAGGCGTGCACCACCACACCTCACCTTTCTTGGGATTTTAACAGTTGATGATCCTGGGCAATGAACCTGGGCGTTCTGAGCTTTCAAATGCTTTGGTCAAGTAACCACTACCAAATCATGGCTTCTCTGCTCTAATGCTGCCACGCTTCCAACTGTGAAATGAAGGTGAATTAAATTGGGGCACTTGCTGATTTGAACTCTTAGTATTATTCAGATTTCATATTAGGGATTTTTATATAAAATACTGAATAGTTTTTAAAACCAGAGTTCCATAAATAAAGGATAACTTACTAATACCTTCAGTTTCTGTGTCTTAAATTTAATTCTTGAATATTAAAGTATCTTTATTAACAGTGATTAGTTATTGTCTTATAGGTCTTTTACCTTGATTTTTAAATTTTTCAAATTTTTGCTTATAGAAGAAATTAAAAGTTCTGATACACCTATATTCTAAAAATCAGTTTTAAGGGTTGGGGATTTAGCTCAAGTGGTAGAATGTTTGTGTAGCAAGTGCAAGGCCCTGAGTTCAAGCCCCAGCACCCCCCAAAAAAAATCAATTTTACTTCCTTTCTTCAACTTAATGATATTATAGACTTATACCACCTAAATTTTTCTAAAGTTGTAAATCATTTGTGATAAAACTTAAATTATACAGATTTCTCTATCTATTGAGTATTTTAATGCTCCGAGGACTAATGCTACATAAAGTAAATCTTTCTAAAGAAAATTCTGTTTTGTAATGCATAATCATACAACTGGTCTCTAAAGTTTAGATTTTTGTATACTTATTAGGATTACCAATAATGCAAAGTGGGTATAAACAATCTATAACATAGGAGCAAAGGTGTTTACATATCAGTAGAAGAAAACTATTATATATGAACAAATTGTAAAACTGAATTAATGTGGCATTTCCTACTGGGCATAAAGCAGGCTCCGTGGTGTGCTAGGAGACCCTGGTGCTTAGGGACCTGCACAATGAGGGCTTGTCATCTACACCCAAGTGCCTTTATTTTCCCTTCCTGATCCTGCTTCTCAGTTTTGCCATCTGAATCGGGAAAACTACCTTTTTGATTTGATTTCAGCTTCATTTCTTAGCTCTGTGGCTTGAGAAGAGTATTTCCAATCCTGCCCTCTAATTTGACCAATTTCAGGATGAGAAAATACTCTTATTTACATATTTTAAGCTAAATGCATGGTCTTTCTAGGAACTAGAAGTTCTGCATAAATATAATCTGTGTGTATAACAAAGACCTGCCTCAGTAGCTGGTTGGACCCCTCTAAAGTTAGGGTCCAGCTTTGAATGATTGTGTGTTCAGGCAGGTAGTTTCTAGGGCACTCTCTTACCCAATTTGCTGGCAGAACATCATGTTTCCTGTATAGCCATTTGAGATAATCATGGGTATGGTACTGAGCAATTGAGGTGTGCCCTTAAAGAAAAAGTGTAAATACTCCAGGTTTGTGGGGAAAAGTGGTACCAGATGTAAGGCAGTTGTAGAATCAAGTAGATTCTTTGCCATTTGTGCCTTGTCTCCTGGATCTTTTGTGGGACAAGGGGGGGTGCTTTAGTTATATGTGACCCTCTTGCCCTTCCTATTTTGATTTGTCTAATAACATTTTTCAATCCTATAATTCATATGCAAATTTTTTGGGGGTGCTGGGGATCAAACTCAGGGCCTTGCACTTGTTAGGCAGGCACTCTACCTCTTGAGCTAAAACCAACCTTAAGTCTCACCCCCTTTTAATGAGTTGGTTCAACCTAAGCCTCTCTCACATTGAAATTCTGAACATGGCAGGATCTACAGAATGTTACAGGTAAGATCTCAGCAAATGCAAGCTCTCCCCTCTTGAGCAGTCTGTCAGGAGAAGAGAACAGGAACAGACAGGACTCATTTAGCTGTAGACTGAAAGCAAAACATTGTCCCAAGGGAGTTGGTGTCAGGCCCAGTTTTGCTAGCATCCATTTCAAGTTAGTTCAACCCCTTAGCTTGAAAATATTATGGGAGATTGCAAGTAGTGCTTCAGCATAATTGCGTATCTCATTGGTGGAACTGTAGCCTGCCTAGAATAGTTACGGGATTGAGGGAGGGCAAGAAAGGGAAGGGAAGAGCATCGGGGTGGACTCAGGCTCCTCTCATGCATCAGAGCCTTCTGCTAATACTGCCCGCTTTAGTCAGAGTTGGCTTGGGAATTATGCACGGACACGTAAGGGACAAGACTTCCTTGGCCTCATCTCTTGGGACTGGCTCTCAGGAAGTTGAGTTTAAGCAAAAGTGTGCATTATATGAAATCCAAATAAAGTGTGAATTATTGGAGGCCACCACGTATTTCCCAATTGGTAATCCCTAGAAACCAATTAGGGAAGTAGGGAAGAAAGGCAAAAAGTTTCCCAAAATCTTTAGCAATCAATGAGCCAGTCAGGAAATTGTAAAGCTGAGCCTAACATTCTCACAACATTGACCATAAAGACAGACCAGTTTCTATCCTTGAGAGTATAAGCTCCATAGGAACAGTATCACATGGAAGAGGGTCATAGGTCACAGCCATCCCAAGCTGTGAGGAACTGAGAAGTGCCGGCCTCCAATGATACAGGTTCCAGGACACTGCACCTGTGTGAGCTCCTTCACTTCCTGGAAAGATGAAGGTGAAAGGACCCATGTTTCCTTTAGCATCTCTAAGCCATACTTGTAAAAGAAGAGAAAGGAAAATGCTTTCTTGATCTCGTTTTTTAAAAAAGATCGTTTTGGTTTTTCTTCTATTTATACATGTAATACATATTTTGAAAAAATTTCAAAAAACAGAGGCATGTATAATATAGAAAGGCAGAAGGCCCTCAGTAGTCCCTCAGGTAATCACTGTTAACAAGTTATATATTCATCACATACGTTTTTTTCTATAAATATACCACTTGGGGACGGTCCCACATTTTACCATGATCAGTCACAAATCTCTATAGCAGAGATAGCAAGGTAGGTATGGTGGTGTATGCCTGTAATCCCAACACTCTCTGGGAGGCTTTGAGGCAGCTTGAGGGTCAAGAGTTTGAGCTCAGCCCGGGCAACAGGGTAACTTAGTGATTAAAAAAAAGGAGGGGTGGCTGGGGTGGTGCAAAGGCCCTGAGTTCAATCCCAGTCTGCAAAGAGAAAGAGTAGAGGGAAGAATGGCAAACGCAGATCACATGCAAAAGGAAAGGGAAGCATGCTATTCCCTGGGCTTTTACCATAGTCTATTGTGCTTTCTCTTCCTTTTGCCTTTCCTTTTTCTTCTCTTTCGTGTTTTCACACTTCTGTAAGATTCTACTTATTTTCCTGTGGGTTTTTGGTTTTGTTTTTTCCCTCTTGAGGTGGTGACACATTCCCATTTCATCTCCTTATATATTTTTGATTCATGACTTGTGCTTTTGCTAGACAGTCCTACAGGATAGCATGAAGCCAGTTCTTTCAGAGGGCAGTTTGTCCATTAATACCAGAGATCAAAAATTCTTTTGTGACTTTGATATTCCTTATTAACAATTACACAGAAAGACTGCAGTAAGAATCTCCAAAGTAGGGATTATGAAATAAGAAGGGATCTAATCATAAAAAAGTAAATCAGTTGTGTCCCTTTCTCCCCTCCTACTCTCCACCTCCAGTCCCCAAACTGGCTGAGAAACTAAGCAGTAGCACATTTCTTAACTTCTGCTCGCCTCTCACTCAGCAAACCCTGTATTCAAGACTGAAACTGTGGAAACAAACAAGAGGGCAGATGCTGTGCAACCTCTCTTCCCATTGAGTGGAGCCCCTCCATGCTCACCCTGTCCACTTGAACCCAGAGAATAACCTGTGCAGAGTGCATTCTCATCTGCATAGCAGACACCACTGTGCTGCCTTCGCCTGAGAAAGGATAAAGGAAGCGCAGCAGCAGCTGCTCTAGGCGCAGACAGCAAACAAGCCTCACTGTTCGGCCCCTTCACAAAAGGGGCTGTGGAGAGCCGGCAAACAGACGCATACTACTGAAGACTTCTGCAGATTCATCTGCCATGATGATTAGTTAGACATTGAAAGAACTGTGCAGGTGAACTGAGAGTCTAACCAAAGCACACTTCCATCTCATCTATTAGTGTGGATTCAAAGATCGCTTCATCCCACTGTAACCTACACCTTCCAATTTGAAGGTTAAGACAGCGAGGCCCAGAAAAGTCATAGGAGGCAAGACTCATCCCTTTTCTAGCCTGTGTACATTATGATAAAACTCGGTTAAAAAAGTATTTTTTTCCTACAATATGTTTTTAAGGCACTCCTTAAAGTGCCTCACAGTAGCTTATTGGGTGTGTTTATAAGCAATCGCAATATGCAGAAAGCCCCACAGATTGTAATTTTCACAGCTTTGGTTGTGCAGCTAGTGTTTGTTGACTTACAGAACCAGGGTTGTCAAAGATGGAGACAGAATTTTTGGTAATAAGTTTTCCCCATGAGTCCTCTGCCAAATAAAATGCATGGTCAACTATGATTTCTTTGAGAAGCAGTTTCCAAAGAAAATCGATGTTGTTATTTTAATTAAGAAACTCTTTTCTTTTGGTGAACTGTACTATGTGGCAGTCAGATCAGGAAATCAGGAGCCATCTCACTGTTTTAAGGCTCTACTTGTCTGCTTTAGGTAAACTTTTATTTTAAAAATTTCCACAGTTTACAGTTTTCTTTTTGGGTGGGGGCAGGAACTTCAGCTGCTGAATAATATAGTAATATTTAAACCAACTTTTATATCAAAGTAACATGTATATTGTTTAAGTAAAAAATTACGGTTGTAACAAGGTTTACAATGAAAAGCAATAGTCACTCACTCTCCATTCTACCCTTTCTCCGTCTCAGCCAGTTTTTGTTTTGCTTTTTTAAAACAGGATCTTGCTTTGTAGTTCAGGCTGGCCTTGAAGTCACTGTGTAGCCCAGGCTGGCCTCAAACTTGTGGCACTCCTCCTGCTTCGGCCTCCTGAGTGCTGGGATTACAGGTGTCTACCAGAATGCCCAGCCAGACTTGGCTACCTTGAACTTTTTTAAGTTATGGGTTCAAGCTATGCAAACTATAGTTTATTATAATTGGGTTAGGGTTATGTCTTTTATACAGACTTTTTTCTGGAGTTCGTAATTTTCTATTCCAATTTAGACCAGTTCTTTCTTAGACATATTATTCTGTTGCCATCCCAAGACTTTTTATTGGAATCAGACTCATTTTACTTTTTTTCCCCTGTACCAGGGATCAAACCTAGTGCCTTATGCATACTGGGCAAATACTCTACCACTGAGCTACATCTCTCTCTCACTTCTTTTTTGATGGGTTTGGGGATTGAACATAGGGCCTTCAAGCCAAGCTACATCTTTAGCCCATTTTTACTTTGAGACAGAGTTTTGCTGAATTGCTAATTGGGTTTGAACTTTCATCCTCCTACCTCGGCCTCCCAGACTGCTGGGATTACAGACATGTGCTACCATGCTGGGCTTGTTCTATCATTTCTGATACTCCACATCTTACATACTTTTTTGTTTCACTTTCATGTTGCTATAGTAAATCTCCAAGTAACATCAGAGTGTGATGTAAGTTTTCTGGTTTCTTAGGCTTTTAAAATCACTTTATTCTGAGTTTGATCCCTGGCACCAAAATAAATAAATAAATAAATAAATAAATAAAACCACTTTATTTTGCTCTCACTTTTTTGGATAGTTTAAATATAGGATTCTAGATTCAGAACAGTTTTTCCAACAGGGCTCTGAAGATAAGTAACTGTTCTTTTAATTTACAGTATGGTTGATAAGTCTAATGCTAAATTCCATTTCCCCTATGGAGCATGTAGAATACTTTATTTTATGTAGTATCCTATGGTTAAGAACCTAAGAGAGTCAAACTGCCTGGAACAAAAACCCCAGCTCTGGGGAGTTGGGGGTGTAGCTCAGTGGTAGAGCATTAGCCTAGCATGCATGAGGTCCTGGGTTCCACCCCCAGCACTGAAAACCAAACCAAACCAAACAAACAATAAAAACTAAAAGCCTTCCTAGGCCTAGGCCAGGACCACCTGTAATCCCAGCATTTGGGAGGCTGAGGTGGGAGGATGGGCAGAAGTTTGAATCAAGAATGGGCAATTTAGCAAGACTGTCTCAAAAATTAAAAATAAAAAAATGGCTGGGGATGCAGCTCAGTGTGAAGGCCCTGGGTTCAATCATCAGATCCCCAGTGCCACAAGAAAAAAAGCACATTGCAATAGTTTCTCATAGTTCTTGTGTTCTCATATATAATACATATAACATACAAAATACATTAATTTGACAGTTTATCACTAAGGCGTCCTTGACGTCTAACAGTTCAACAGGAAGCTATTAGTAAAGTTTTGGAGGAGCCAAAAGATTATATAGTTTTATTATTATTTAATACTGGGGATTGAACCCAGGACTGCTGCACTGAGCAACACCCCCAGCCCTTTTTATTTTTCGAGATAGGGGTCGAAGTTGTTCAGTTGCCAAGGCTGGGCTTGAATTTGTGATCTTCCTGCCTCAGGCTCTCAGAGTTACTGAGATTACAGCTTTGTATCCACAGTTTATAAAGATTTCTGACCACGCTGTGCAAGGGTCAGTTGTACCCTTTCTTGAGTTTTGTATTGTATGTTACATTAAAAAAATGCTTAGTTACTTTTCTCGTTGCTAAGACAAAATACCCAACACCCAAAGTTAAAGGAGGAAGGGTTTATTTGGCTTACAGTTTGTAGAGGTTTCAGTCCACAGTCAGCTGGCTCCAAGGCAGGGTAGCATGGCAGAGGGGCATTGAAGAGGAGAAACAGTTCACAGCAGGCAGAAGACAGCAAAAGCAAGCAAGTGACCTGCAACAGGCCTCTTTCTGTCTTGTATCTTATCCAGGCTGCCCGCCCTAGCGTGGGTAGCCCTCACACCCTTAATCCTGGTGCCCCTGATCCTAGCATTGCACCATGAATTAATCCCAGTGTCACACACTCTAGATCCAGACACCTCTGAAAAGCCCCACCTATGACCGCATGAGGCTTTGGGGGTATATCTAGACATAAGCCATAACATATGCTTAAAGGGGATGAATACTCACTTCTATAAAGCAGTGGTTCTCAACCAAAGGTAATCCTCCCTGCCCAGGACATGTGGCAATGTCTGGAGACATGTCTGTCACAAGTGGTGATGGGGATGGTACTAACAGCCTCTAATGTGTACAACCAGGAACGCTGTTAAACATCACACAGCACACAGGTCAGCCCTGAACAACAAACTATCTGACCCCAAAATGCCAGCAGTCCTGAAGCTGAGAAGCCTTGATGTTAGAGCAGTTCTATGGCTGCTAAGATTTGAGAAAAGCTAAGCAACATTAAAGGGATAAACAAAAAGTCATGTTTATATGCCTAAGCATTCAAGTCATTGTGCGTTTGGGTAACTAAAATTCCCAGCCGTGAAAGGAAATGGTTGGAGATAATCCAGCATGCTCCTGTTTGCATGAAAGTCGTTCTCAATTGTTGCATTATCAAGTTCCAATAATAGTAGTTCATGTTAATAATCTTAACTGCTGAAGGTAGTAGTCACTGTAAGTATGAGGTTAGACTATGCCAGGCCTGGTGGCATACACCTGTGACCCTAGAAATCTTGGGAGGCTGGGGCAAGAGAACCCCAGTTCAAGCCCAGCTAGCTGGGCTTATAGTGAGAACCTGTCTCAAAGAAACTAAGTAGAAAGAAGAACTATGGCTATTTATTAAATAATTAGTTTTTTTAAATGTTAAACTGACTTATAAAGTCTAAGAAAAAGAACTTAATGAATTCAAGGAATTAAATCAGTTGACATCTAAGTCTGATTCTAATGATTCTTTGGTATAGCTGCCAGCTCCTCCTCAGAAGGGAAGGGCGACCATGGATCAGAGGATCAGAGAACTCTTCAGAACAGACAAGGCTCCGGTAAAACAAACTCCTGTCCTTGTAATTTGGAGACAACTGGGGATAGTGCTTTTTTTTTTCTCTCATACCAACTGTGTCACATACATGCTATGATTTTTCATGTGTGATTTTAAAAAATGGTTTTTTAGACATACCACATCCCTACCCACAGAAAAAGATAAGCAGAGATCTTACAATATGGAGCCTGAAGATCACTGTGGTATAACCTCATTTTTTACAGATAAGCCGATGCTCAGAAGGAAACACTACAAAGGTGCAATTTGTAGAGAACAGAGAAAATAAGTCAACAGTAGAGGAGAGGGGATGGGTAGCAACAAAGAAAGTAAAGGCAATACAGTAGGTAGGTAAGGGATGGTAAATGGTGTGAGGGCTAGGAGAGGGATGACTGATGACTATACACAATCCTACACACCTCTCTCGATATGTAATTGCTGTACAAGATCTAAATACCACTTTTATTATTCTAATCTCAAATGATGGTATGGCCTTTCAAGTCCTAAAGATTATTATGAAACAGATAGGTCTTTACCCATGAATCGAGCATAGGAACATTGCTCCAACACCCAAAAAAAAAAAAGTTAGTGAAATTAGTATCACATTGACTTTTTCTTTTTCTTTTTTTTTTTTTTTGTGGTGCCGGGGATCGAACTCAGGCCCTTGTGCTTACAAGGCAAGCACTCTAATCACTGAGCTAAATCCCCAGCCCCACATTGACTTTTTCTACACACAAAAAAAACTATCGTCAGTTGGGCATTGTAGTGCATGCCTGTAATCCCAGCACTCAGGAGGCTGAGGCAGGAGGACCACAGATCCTAAGTTCAAGGCTAGGCTGGGCTATACAGTGAGACCCTATCTCAAAGAACAAAACAAAACAAAACAACCCCCCCCAAAATAGTAAATTACTGATTACACTATTTTCTCTTCAGAGCTCATCTTTATCAATTGTGAATTATCAATAAGAATTTAAAAAATTAGCTAATTTAGATGAAAAAAATTTCTTTCACAGTATCGAAAAAACTTTTATTTCTGGTATTGGGCATTGCACCATGCTACATCTCCAGTCACTTTTTTTAATTTTGAAATGGACTCATGCTAAGTTGCCCAGGCTGGGCTCAAATTTGGAATCATTCTGCCTCATTCTCCCACAGTACTGGAATCAGGTGTTTGCTACCATTCTTGGCCAGAAAGGATTTTAAGTGAACTAGTTCAGCTATTTTCTCAGAAATCAAATTGTATGTACATTTAGCCTTCTGAGATAAGATGTGAAACTTTTACAGCTCTCTTATTTTAAAAGGAGACAGCCTAGTGCTGCTGGTATGCTCAAGCCACAGCTATTTTGAAATTGTCCAGAGGCCACGAGTTACTTTATGTCTCCTATCTTTGACAGGTTTTACTAATGGAAGGTTGATCTAAGGACAAGACAGGGCTTGCTCAAGATGGAATTTTGCCCTAAGCATCAAACAAATCAGGTTTTTAAAAGTAAAGTTCAACTTACATCCTGTTTTAATATTATATAATACTTGGCTCATTGGTACACATTATAAACATTTTAAACTTTTACTCATAATGATTCTGTATCTAGCAATTAATTTATACTGTTTCATTAAGAAGCAAGACTGTTTTAAATCATTACTTTAGTTTATTTCTTGTACTTCAACAGCTTAGTAACTTTATAGCAATTTGTAACAAATATAAATCTTATTTACATATGATATATAAACTGATTTCTATCATATTATTTATAAGATGCTTTATGGCTAACTTCTGAGTATCTTCAGTTAATTTTTGATGCCAAACATCAGGCTTTAGGGTGTATGTAGTTCCTGTCTCTCTCTTTCCTGCCTAGCTACAAACAAGCAGTTAATACAGGCAGGAATTTATTTAAAACAAATCAAACCTTTACCAGGAACATTCCTATTTAGAAAATCATACAGAAAAAGCAAGAGTATTAGGATGACTGTAAAGGAATGTGTTTTAAAGGTGTCATATGTCAACTCTTAGAAGCAAAGTATGGGATAAATGATAATAAAGCTAAAATCTAAGGTTTTCTAAAAGACAGGAGAAGCTTATAGTAAGTATTTAAGAATTATATCACACATTAACATATCACAACTAAGCATTTATTATACTATTTAACAAGAAAAGCAAGAGCAGTGGTATTTTAGAAGCTATATTTTTTAATGCAATGTATGCTCATAAACTTTCTAGACAGTATTTTAAAATATACACTCTCTCCAAAAGAAAATATTTGACTAATGACAACATAGATAACTTTTAATGTAAGTAAAATGTTACAAGATGTTAACATTAAAGTTATCAGGTTTTTCACAGCACAATGTACAGAAATTTCTGCGTTTCCTGTACAGAATAGAATAATCCTTACTCTTGAGCCAGCCGTTCAATAACACGCCGGTAATCTTCCACTAGCTCTTGAAAGCTTTCTTCCAGCTGTTCATGTTGCATGCTTATTTCTATTTGGTTCATCTGGTTTGTCAGTTCTTCTGGCCTGAGACATTTTCTCATCTTAGCAAGATCTCTCTGCTTTTTCTAAACAACAAACACAGTTATTTATTAGACTAAGAAAGATCCATTTCTTCTTTCCCTATAATTTTAAATCCTTAGTGTTAAAATAAGAGTAGAAATATGCACAAACTTTTCCCAAAGATGGTTTTTTTTTCCCTGTATTTTTGTGGTGCTAGAGATTGAACCCAGGGCCTCATGCATGCTAGGCAAGTCCTCAATCACTAAGATAAATGCCCAGCCTGCTTTTTTCCCCCACAAGGAAGTTTAAATGTTGTTAACCATGAATTGCAAACCCTGTAAAAGTAGTTAATAAGAAGACCTGGTGTTTATGTCAAATAATGACTTAGATATATGACTAGTGGTCTCCCTACAAAGCATAATAAAAACTCTGGCCAGTGCTGCGTGTATAGCTAAGTGGCAGCTAAGTGGCAGAATGCTTGTCTAGCATGCATGAGGCCTCAACAAGGAAAACAAAAACCAAAAACCACCTCTGGCCAGTGTAGATACACATGTTGCTTTAAATAAAACACATTAACTGAAGAAAGGCAAGTATTATATGTAATTGTTTATTTTACTATATAATCATTAATTAAAATTTTGATGTGGCATTTCCCTTTCACTGTGCTCATTAGGTTCCCTCACCAGTGATATATTTATGGACATATGAGATGTGACTGAAATATATAGTGAATGTTTAAATTAAAAAAAAAAATTACTCGGGAGACTGAGGCAGGAGGAGCACCTCAAGTTTCAGGCCAGCCTGGGCTACATAGTGAGTTCAAGGCTAGTCTGAACTATATAGCAAGACCCTGTCTCAAAAAAAAAAACCAAAAAAATGAAAAACAAAACAGTAAGACACACTGCCATTAATCCCCTCAAAATACGCCCCCCCCTTTGCTTATTCCATTGTTTCTGACACTTTCTAAATAAAACAGCTCTGGAAATCCTCTTTTGTGAGTGTCTTTATGAGATGTGATCAATAATGCAGTGAATGCTACTGCTGGGTGCCATCCAGAAGGTAAGCTCGTAGAAACATTAGAATGTATCCTCATCCACCTAACTCACTGGATCTGACATAAAAGGTAAACTGTTTCTAATCTGTCCAGGACATTGAGGTAGCCATGACAGTACAATTAAAGACATCAATGAAAAAAGACTTCCAGAACTGTTTCAGAGAGTGGCAAGAGGGAAGGAAAAACTGTGTTCAAAGCGAAGGGAAATATTTAATGCATCTTTTATTGTAATAAATTTTAAAAAATTTAAATAGTCACTGTTTTTCAATCACACCTAATACTAATTTTAAGAAACTGTTGGAAAAGTTTCACAAAAGTAAATAAAAAACAATCATACTTAAATGGTATATATTAACTAGCACTTATTGAATCTCATATTTTATTAAACTCTCCGCATTTTATTAAGAAGGACAACATTCAGCTGAGGAGTGTGCAATAGGAGCTGGTAACAAATTTTATGCAGGACACTGGTGTCAGTGATGTTCAGGATGGATGGGACTGGAAGACTAAGCAATTACTGCAGTGGTTCAAGTCAGACGTGATGAAAGGCTAAGTCAAGTCAGCAGTGGCACAAATGGAGGGGATAGGGCAGATTTAAGGGAGAAACAACTGGATGAAGAGGGGAAAGAAAATGAAAATAACTCCAAGATTCTTGGTCAAGTAGCAACATTACCATATAAAAAACTTTCATGTTTTGGATAAACTGTTCTAGGTTATCATCTCAATTCTCTTTTATTAAGAGGATGTAACAAAGAGTTGATTTTTATATAGACATCAGAAATCACAGATACTAACCTATACTGTGTAATTCTAACAACTCTTAAGAGATAGGTATTGGATGGAAGAAAGAAGGAACAGGAGTCAGTATCCTGCCCAAGATCATTCAGCTAGTGAGCTGAGAAACCAGGATTGAAAATTTTACAGT
>PVJO010015086.1:0-46223 GCA_004026905.1 Hystrix cristata
TGTTTTTTTGAGATAGAGTCTCACTATGTATCCCAGGCAGGCCTCGAACTCATGGCAATTCTCTTGCCTCAGCCTCCCAAGTTCTGGTATTACAGGCATGTGCCACCATGCCCAGCCATAATTCTTTTTCTAAAGAAAGCTTTATTCTGACTATTCATTTAGAGTTAAACTTGTTTACTTCTCTCCTGTAAAACTATCCATCATATTACAAATTTATTACAGTATATGTAAAAATGAAAAAGAAATGCATGTGCGCTGATACAATGTATGAAGCGAGTACAATTATCTACATCAGTGCACTGAAAGATGCAAACTTTATTTTTAAAGAGTTAATGTAGTTTATAATATGGATGGTTATAAAATTTAAAATAAGAGAAATAGCTCACTAAGACTTCAATCTTCAAGTAAAAGTGTACATGTAAATTGATTTGTTTCTGACCTACATGAGTAGACCTTTCATAGGGAAGAAGCCCTGAGAATTACCACTTGATAATTGTTCAGATTTGGGGATTTCTATAAATTCTAAAAAGTAATTCAGTTATTAACTTTAACTTGAACAAATTGAGAGGTGGGGGAAGCGCATGAGAATTAATTTAGTCACCTTCCGCAAGCTTTCTAAGTTATCAGACCTAGATTCACAACGAAAGGATTTCACAAAGGAGATCAATTCTGTAATAAGAGAGATTTCAATTTCAGTTATTAGATATGCCACTTACTGGCTGAAGGGATTATATACAATTGATCCTGATCATTTCTGCGCTCCACGTCTTTGCTCTTTTTTGTGTGCTTTTCAATTCCATTCCCTAGAGGCTCAGTGTTCAGCAGTGTTCCCAGTTCACCAGTTTTGGATCACGTGTGAGTACGAGTGACATGGGCCATCTTGGGTACAAGTCAGAAGTCATTCCACGTTTGTACTAATTCCTCCTTCACGGCTCCTATGAACACGGGAAAAATATGCCCTGGAAAACACATAGTCCTAGGGAAAAATGAGACACATGAGACTCTCATGATGAAATCTTTGGCTAGGAGCTCAACGCAGCCAATGCCAATCACTTGAGAAGAAGCACTACCAAGATGCAGATACATAGGTGAAAAAAATAAAATCCCCCATTATTCGTTATATTGTTGAGTGTCGAGGTCACTTTTTAATGTAGCATTACTGTGGTGAATACTGACTAATCCAGACCAAAAAGATATGATGTTTTTATTTAAGAAAAACCTGAAAATTGTTAAAGTGGTTGAAAACAGAGCAAGAGAGTTGGGAAAAATCAGCATCAGGCACTGGAAGACAAATTAGCTGTGTCTCAATTTACCGCAAAATAGAAAAAAAAAAAAAAAAAAACCAGACAACAAAAATATTTAATTGGCTAGTGGATACCAGCTGATTAACTAGGACTTGACACATACATATTATAATCAATAAATTTTAATGCTAAACATTTTTATAATTACATTTTATAGATGTAATGCTTGTGCGTGTCTAAAATACGCTTTCTAGGAGTCACTGTAGGCACCTTCAATCCTGTGAAACTACATACTGTCAAACAGAACAGGAAGCACCTGTATCATTGACCTGCCACAGCCTATCAAATTAGTGCAGCTCTAGTGTCCTTTAGATAGATTAATTTTCTATGACATGAAAGCAACAGGTTCTTCTAAGCTAATATATTAAACATTTACGTCATACTAGCAAATAGGCTGGAAGAATGTTGAATATTAACCCTACAGAAAATACATCAGGCGGTATGATGTTGCGCTATTACTATGATTCTTTCTGTTAGTCCCAGTTGATACTGGAGAAATTAAGACACAACAAGCAAGATAACTACCTGGACGTTGCACTCGGACAGGAGAAGTACCGCGGAAACCTAGTATCATTCGGAGGCACAGCCCCTACTCATGTCCCTTGGCCGAGTTGCTAACCCTGGACCACTGAGATTCTGAAACCTTGGGCACAAAGAAGTTGACTGAAGACTTCAAAAATGCACCGAGCCCATTGTGACTTCACTGATCTGAACTGAGGCCAGAGAGAAATCATTTTTAATATCTCAGGTGATTTTAGAACACAGCAGAGAGGGACGAGGCAGTGCGGCACAGTGGGTAAGAGCCTGGCCACTAAGTTTAGTCTGCACAGGTTTGAGCCACAGCCACCTAGCATTATGTTGGTTCACATTTTCCACAGTGAACTGTAACGTGGGGATGGGGAGTACGACTACATCTACTTCATTAAATTGTTTGGGGGACTGAGTGACTTAATATTTGTACACTGTTTGGAACAGTATCTGGAGATAGCAAATGCTGTGCTGGTGACATGTTAAGCAAAGAGAGTAGACTATGGAGACAGAAATGACTTGCTTGCAGCAGATGTCACTCCAGTGGTTGCTTGGTAATATCAACAAATTCACTCATGGTTTTACGCCATAAACTTCTCATTTAAAAAATGAGAATAACTGAGTCTTCTTATTTACCTGTCCCTCTTATTCTTCCTCCATATGAGTTTAATTTGATACAATTTATTGTTTTAGAAAAAAATATTTAAAAAAAATTTTTAAAAAGAAAAAAAATTTAACCATGGTGGTATATAGTGTTTTATTTTTGAAGTATATTAAATTTCAATGTTAACCTTTGAATTCTTTTTTTTTGGTGCCGGGGATCGAACTCAGGGCCTTGTGCTTGCAAGGCAAGCACTCTAACCACTGAGCTAAATCCTCAGCCCCTAACCTTTGAATTCTTAAAAAAAAACTACAAATTTTAGCAGTTAGTATCATTTATAAATAGCTCACTTCATTCTCACCATTCGAAGGGCAGAACTGGGTTTCAGAATAATACTCTTTTCCTGGTTTAGTTAGCACAAAAATCGATTAGTGAACACAGGAGAGCATTATGAGAAGGGTGCAGAACTTAAGTTCCCTTGAATTTTTATCGGTTTATTTACAGAAGAACACAATAGCAAACTGACACTAAAATAGTTTTAATCTTTTTCAGAGGAGGTTTTTATTGAGCTATATAGCATTTCTTTTTTGTTGTAAAGAAAAATACAGGAACTAATATCATTTGGGTCTGGACAACTTCTCAGCAAAAGTTGCTGAGAGAAGGTTCATGATAACTTTTATTTTTGTGGAGATGGGACAATTTAAGTTTTGAAAATATCTGCAAATACGAGAGAAGGGCAAATTATTTCCAGATCCAGTTTGGAAGACTAAGTACCCGCTGACTCCATAAGCTGTGCTTTTTTTCCTAGACGATGTGTTTGGATTGGACCAAGACAGATAAAAGTAATGGGGTAAATCTCATGTTTTGCAATATTTGTTTTAGGTGTTATTGCCATAAGCCTTGAAAATGTAGTTTTGTTATGGTCCAAATTTCTATGCTGGATCATTTTGCTTTATAAATATTTATTCATATTTTGTTTTCCCCCATGAGACCACAAACTTCGTAAGGTTTATGTCTATATCTTCCGCAAATATAGACTAATTGATAAACATGTCTTTCAGTTAGGTGGTGAGATTGCAATTTTTTCTCAGAGAGATAAATTATTGATGTGGAAAGCTTGAAGGTCGGTGAGAAGGAAAGGAAATCAAGAGAAAGAAGGACAGAAACTCACACCTGTTCTACCCACATATTTGCATGGGACTTGGGTGTTTCTAACCAAGACTCACATGCAAGGAAAAATTTAAAAAAAAAAAAAAACTTCTGATATAAATAATACAACATACGTTGGAAGAATTGGGGCCGGCAGCCTAGGCTGTGTACTCATTTAGGTATTTGATGGAGAAGGATGATTCAAAACTACTGCATGGAGGAATTTGAAGAGGCTGCATCCTCTGCCACAGCAATCATATTCGTGTCCAAGGGAATGGACTGCATGAGAAAACATGGAGAAATGTATTGAAGAAAACAGAATAAGCCGCACTGAACTGTGTGTAATCCTGAGTCAGGTGCTCTCTTTGCTCCCTGAAGCACTATAGTGGTAGGGCAATTGTCTCCATCAATGGCAAGGAGAAGAAGGGTAGAATCAGGTCTAGTCATGGCATGGTATTGGTGATTCTTTGTATTTGCCATCTGACAGATGCAGAAGCTGCCCACTGTGACAGGGCGTCCCGGTGCAGGTTGCGTCAGTGATGCCAGGCCTTGGCGTTAGAGGCAGGAAGGGCAGCACTCCAGCAATTTTGGAGCCGCCAGAATGTAGCAACAAAAGTAGAGCTATTTCTGAGCCTTATTTTCAAGGGCTCTGTACTTGGGATGCAAGAAAGTATTCCAACATACTATGCAGAGCAAATGCAGAAGAAGATGACTTCTCTTCTGGTTGTTGTAGTTTCAGGATGCCCTGGTGCCCCGGAAATGCCAGGCTCCTTGTCTTGGCAGGAACAAGGCCAGCCTGATGGATGCTGTGAACACTCTCCATGCTGGTGAGCACACAGATATCAAAGACACATCTGTGCTCCGGATTTACTGGCAGTGAAAAGGGGTGCTTAAAACGACACAAAAAGAGTCAATGCATGTCCCGACTCTCTACATACTTGTATTTCTAAAGCTGCAATACAAATTGGCTATTTTGCACAGAAAAAGAAACCTTGGCAATAACTTTATTTACTTGAAAATATCTAGTGGCAATGATGCTCTTAGTTCAGGAATGGGACATGTGTGTGGCGCACTGTGGGATTTTCTGACCTGGCCCAGTCAGCTACTCTACTCTAATCTTTCTTTCTTTTCCCCTAAATTTATTGCCTTAGATGCTTTTATGTTCAAAAAAAAAAAAATCCATGTGTATCTAAATTCACTTCTTTTCTTTTTTTTATTTCCTACTACTTTTTACTTTCATATCACTATAAAATCAATTAGTAAATATACCTAGCATAACTAAGTGATTTGAGTTAATTATCACTTTTTATAACAAAATATTACCTTTGTTAATTCTATTCTTGCATAAATCTTTCTCTAACTCTTCTGGGGAAATTAAGCATACTTGTTGCTGTTGTTTTATTAGAGACTTTGATTTTTTGGGGGGAAGTGCTAGGGCTCAGAACTAGGGCCTTGTGCTTGCTAGGCAAGCACTCTACCACTTGAGCTATATCCCCAACTGCAGAGAGACTTTGCTTTTTAAGAACAGTTTCAGGTTCATAGCAAAACTGGCAGGGGGGTAAAGAGATATCCCATGTACTCGATCCCATAATCAAAATCTCCCACCGGGCCAGTCCATTTGTTACAATTGACGGCCCTACATTGACACGTCATTATCCCTCCAAGGCCACAGTGGACCATTAGAGATTGCTGCTAGTGTTATACATTCTATAGGTTTGGAAATATAAACTGACATGTATCCACAATTATAGTATTATAAATAGTATTTCCTCTGCCCTATAAATCCTCAAGCATACTTTCTTGACCTCTCTCACTACTTCTTATATATACTACCACTGTAGTACTACTGATATTGTTTATATTGCATATTTGTTTTCTCTGGGACTATTTCCTTAACAGTAGGGACTATTGTTCTTAATTTTAGTACTTAGGCACTTAACATAGTGACAAATCGGTCGAATTAGCAAAAACAGCTTTCCCCTGGGTATTGGTATGAAACCTCAGTTATGATTTGATTTTTGTATAGACAATGTTAACAGCTCAGAGGCTACAATTAATATTTCAGAAGGCTAGCCAATCAGATTTCTTCACTGATCACTTTGAAATTCTACAAACAACTTTAGATTTGAGAGATGATTCACATGATGTGAGATCTGCTTTAGGGTAATTCCAGATTTGGAAGAAAAAAATTTATACAATCAAGCTGCTCTTGCTCAAAGAAAAAGAAAAAAAGAACTTGGACTTGGTGGAAGACTCCTGTGATCTCAGCTCTCTATCAACAAGAGGCAGAAAGATCTCAAGTTTGAGCCGAGTCTGGGCAACTTAGTAATGTAGTGAGATCCTATCTCAAATAGAAGAAAAGAAAGAAAAGAAAGAAAGAAAGGAAAAAGCAAATTTGCATACAAGTTTGGTACAGGGTGTTGAAAAGACTCCTTCTTGTGAGGAACTCTCAGCCTAGACATCATTTGCCCTTAGTGTCTGCAATGTGTAGGGTTTCCTTTACAGAACAAGAATGAAATGTATTCTTGCAAATTTTACATAGTTTCAGTATAAGATATAGTCATAAATAGCATAAAGGAACATTTTGTGTTGAAAGGAAGGAGTAGCAAAATTATTGAAACTATCCATTAATTTTATACAAAAATCACTTGTATGCAGACCTACAAGGAATTTTTCTTCCCTCAAAGTCCATACCAAAGCATGACCTGTTTCTCATTTATGAGTTTCCTGTATCTTGCTAATAAAGAATGATGGTTTTCGTGACCCATTATATTTCTCATGTTCTTTAGAAGCTAAAAAAATGAGGTATAATGCCAAATTTAATTGCCGTGACTTCATATAACCTCAATTTCCTAGATTTCCTTTTCTTTCTTTTTCCTCCATTTAGATTACTTGAATTTTGTCCTTTATGCTTTTTTCCCCAAAATATTATAAATCTTAATGCATTTATGCTTATGTAAAAGATACTTTAGATCACCTGGCATAAATATCCAAGTAAATTCTGAATTATTCACCCAGGAATAAAAAGCAAGTGGAAAAGGAAAAGATAGAAATCTTGGCAAATGCTAAGGATAGAACTATTGAATTTTCACCCCTTTAATCCCAATCTCCACTCACTCAGCAAAAATCAGAAATACCTTTTTCTCTGTCTTGTAACAGGAAGACCTAGGGGAGGTGTGAGAGACGAGGGATGAAGTCAGCCTACCAGCTGTGATTCTTGCAAGGTCAAGGATGGCCATGAGAGGTGTCTTAGCTGGGTTCAATTCCCAGCACTGAAAATTAAAAAAAAAAAAAAATGTAGTGATGGATCAAGAGCTCGCCTATGGGAATGTCTTGTCTTAGGCTTGTCTTAGGTATGCTGGGTCTAACCTGAAAAATACGTCAGTACATCAGTGATTTTTCTAAGTGGCAAGAAACTGGCAGTGGCAATGTTCCTACAGTCCAGATCCTTCCCTTTACTGAGTACAGCATTTTGATAACGCCCTGGAAATCTAGTAACAACATTGGCATTAAATCACTGATGATGCTATTGGGAGCCACAGCCAGAAACAAATGAGCAATCAATTAAACAACCCTTTACTGGTAACTGTGGTGCATGAGCAAAGAGCAGAGATTAAATCATATAATAATAACTAATTTCATAGGAAAGTCCTGGAGGTTCCTTAGAATGAAAAGTAAGTATTGCATACCCATTCTAATGTTGGCTATAGATGAAATAGAGATTGTATCTTTTCTGTCAGCCTTCTGCATAGCACAGTGTGAAGGCAATGGTATTTTGAATAGGCCAAAGGAAAGACAAATACACAAACAAAAAAATCACAATTTGCATCTAAGAACTAGCTCTGGGAAAATCAAGAGGTGTGAATTTAGAAAAAATACTAAATATCCATGAGTTTTATTTTTTGTTTGCTCCGAATGTGGGTAACAAAATTGTTTACCTCTTTGTGTATGTGTGTGGGGGAGAGAGATGGAGTTGTGTGTCAGAAGGGGAGAGAATGAATGTTGAGTGCATTGTACACACCACAGAAATCATGAATATTATTTTTGTTGTGATCACAAATGTTAAAATTTCCTCATTTAATGACCAAGTTTGTTCCTGTGACTGGGGATCATTAAATGAATTAATTGCCAAATGAGGGATTGTATATAGCGTGTACATTACAATATTCAAAACAAAGAAATCATCAAAGGGAACTCCAACTCAATGACTTAGGTTTTATTTGCATAACTCTTACATGCAGTACTGTAAGGTATAACAGAACATAAAATTATAGTACTGTACTGTACAGTAAAATCAGCAGAAATCACGGTACTATATAAACAAGTTGTACTATGCAAAAATATGTTGAGGCTTTCTAAACAAGATCTATAAAACTGCAGAAAAAGATTGTTCATAAGTGCCAGCGGTGCCATCTAAGTCCCAACAGTGCACCTCCGTGTAAGTCCAAACAGTAATTAAACAGGTAGGTGGGCAAATGAGGAGCATTTGTAATTCAAATGTAGCTTGTACTGTGGCAAATTAATTAACAGAAAAGTAGCTTATAATGAATAAAATAACCCACTGATTATGAATATTATTAAAATATGGCTGTACAAAATTTTTCTTGTTATTTTCTTAAGGGACAAAAAGTTGTTTAAACTAAATGGGTTGTACATAACCTTCTGGGTTATACATAGACTAAATGAGATCAAGGTTAGCTATTATTTGTATTACCATTTGGGGATATTTTGACTCCTACAGAGCTTCCAAAATCTAGTTTGGTCACATTCTTTAACTGCATTTAATCATCATCATGAGACAATTTCTTTCTTTTTCTTTCTATTATTTTATAGGGAATTTTTAATAATCATCAATCCATACTTCTTAAAATTAAAGAAAATCTCTTGTAGATATCTGGTTATGATATTTTTGTGATTACTTTTTTAGGTGTGTTTTACACATTGCTATAATTTCATAAGATACATAGGTAGGTAGATAGGTTGGTAGAAATCAGTCATTAAAATTTTTTAAATGATTATCTTTGTAGTATTCTCTTACCACTTTCATTTAGTGTTGTTTCAAAATCATATTTATTGTTCCAATTTTCTCAGTTACATTTAAGAATAATAATGGCAAGAATATCATTGCTTTGATTTTTAATGACTCCCTTACCCAGCATGCATTTTAGAATATAAAGTAGATGTCCAGTAAATATAGTTTATTTAAAAATTCCCTTTTAATTCTTACAGTACTACAGAACTTTAGTTTCTGTATCTGCAATAAAGTATTCTATATTATAGCATTACATTCTACAGAGGGTTTCGTTAGTAAACACGTGTATGCACCACCCAATCCGGCATATAGTAAAAGCTTAGTAAATACAGGCATGTACCCAATGCCTAGGTTCGGAAAAACATGAACTCCTGACTTGTTAGACTTTTTGTTGGAATCACCCTTCCCTCTGCTGAAAGCTGTCCTGTAACACGAGATCTCCAGGTTACTGAACATGAGCTTCCTTGACCAGACTCTGCCTAACCTTTGTACATCTATTTATCAGTCTCTTATGGTATTAATTCTCAAGTTTTTGTTGTTTCTGTTTCTCTACAATATACAGTGACAGCCACCCACTGGTTGAAACTGAAAAAGAGTATGATACAACCACTGTGTGGAGAATCTGCTAATATTTTAGGAAATGAATTCCAAATATACCCCTCAAAATATTTGTACAGATAAGTCCAGATGTGGTAAAAAGAAAAATAATTAAAAAAAAGACCATGTTTGTGTTCTGTTTCTTGTTTTCTGGCCTCATCCTGGCATAGAAATACCCACCAGACAAATGCAGGGCAGGGAAGTAGAGGGAGGAAGGCCAGGTAAATGCCACCAACACAAGCTGTCCAGAGGACTGACAAGGCACAAGCTATGACTCTGTCTGCAATTTCAGAGATTACAAATTTAAAATTTATAAAGCATGTAATGCCCTTCAGGTGAAGGATATAAAGAACTTTTTTCAAGTAATATCTTGGCAGTTGACACAATGCTGTTGCAGAATAACAGATATTGCCAGCCACATTTTGAGATTGTTCCTTGAGTACCAAATTCCTTCAAGCATTAATGGGATTTACAGAAAATAAGAGTCCTCAGGACAAGGAAGTAGAAAACCACTTAAATGGTTTTGATCTTCAGGTAAGGCTGTAAGAGACGTACGTGAAATACGTATTCCCAAAGGGGGGATATGATGAGCCATTCCCCACACATTTTGTGCAGATTATAAAATGAATGTTCTATAAAACGCAATGTTATAAATGATTATTGTTAAAATATATGCACAACAGCATTACATCATGTATTATACAATAATCATTTCATTTGTCGCCTCTATATTTGGTGTTCTGCTTCAACCAAGAAACCATGCTAATTTTTCTCTCTATTGTTTTTTAACATGGTGCTAAATGGGTACTTAATAAATGAGAATTAAGTGAGTGAGTGAATGGGCTGATAAATGAGTAGATGTATATACTACCTATTCAAAAGTTACAAATTAAGTACAAGTCTCTGGTAATGTGCCTTGGTACATTCCATGGCTCTTCCATGTATCAGTAGTGATTGTAATGTTTCTTTATTCGTCCAAAAAGCAAAGATATGATATTCCCTAGCTTATAAGATTGCTATGAGAATAACATAAAGTATAAAATATGTATATATTATTACTATATATACAGTTATATGATAATAAATTATATTGCTTAGCACAATGTCTGGCACACAGTTATAATGAAATACCTTTTATTAAATGCTATTAATATTAAATACTAAATTAATTAAGCTATGGTCCAGAAAGGTATTTGAGAAAGACATGGTACAAAAGAATAAGGAAACATATTTGTGTTTACCTTGCTCATTTTTTTTATTGCCTTAAGTACTTTCATTTAAAATTTACCTCTCTGTAGACTAAGCTGCTGAAATGTTAGATGAGCTATAAAGCAAACTATTAAGAGGCTATAACATGGTACTTTGTCAAAATGTTTAATCTTAGTGGTATTTATTTTAAGTGCCATTATCAGATTTCCCCATGGAAGACTGTTGCTGATTTAGTAATGTGCAGTATTTAATGCATATTGCATTAAAGGGAATACATTTAGATATGAGGAGTGCATTATATTAAATAATATAATGGGAAGAATTTCAAAATGTAGACTTTAACTTGACACAAAATTTGTTTTTGTTTTCTCTAACACTGAAGATATGTGCCCCTTTTCCCACATGTGACATCTAACGAAGTCAGAAATTTTAAAGATGTGTTTTGTACTGAAAAGGGGAAAGCTCTGCCTTAAGTTATTAAATAACTGATAATCATTCAGAGAGATATGTCCAATTTTTCAGTCACTAAGTAGAATATGTGACGAGTCAGACTCTTGAAAATCCCCTTATAATGTAGGGCATCTGCTGTAATGGCCCTTCTGGTAAGTACTGAGGACACTAAAAGGTTTACATTTGTATAACAAATAAAACTGGTGTTTCAATTGATATTGTAAAGAATGATGTATGGAAGGCTTACCGGGGGCAGTTAGAAGTTGATACGGAATATGACACTAATGTCTAAGTAACTACACAGCTCTTCTACAAAATTTCACCATCTCTCATTCATGGAAATTAACTCAGCCTGTATACATGTGTCAGAGCTGACCTTTCTTTAACCCTCATTTACAGGAAAGTTGAAGCCCAACGAAATGCAGATAGGTGAAATCAGATAGGCGAGGTGTGCGTCCTGGCCCTGCCTTTGTGTGGATGGGAATTTTGGGGGCATGACTTTGGCTCACTACTCCAGTTTCCATGTCCGTCCAGTGACATTGTTATAATGAAGAGACACGGGCCCTGCTGTACTGCTGCCAGGGTTTGAATTGCAGCTTCTCTGGACACAAGAGTGTGACTATGCTTATGCGCCTTCCCTCCACTATGAGTCACTTGTTACCTTTGTTTGGTGAGGCTGCTGTAAAAAAGTGCACAGCGAGTGGCTTACACTGCAGAAATTTATTTTCTCACAGTTCTGGATGTTGGAAGTCCAAGACCAAGGTGCCAGCAGGTCTGGTTTCATCCAGGGTCTCTTTCTTTGGCTTACAGATGTCCACCTTGCTGTGTCTTCTTGTCAGCTTTCCTCAGTTGTGTTCCTGCACCTGGTTCCTGTACTCTTGTCCCCAAATATTCTCTTTTTATACAAGATTCTTACTAATCGTAGTTTTATTGTTTTGTTATTTTTGGCATTGTAAGTCTTATTTCCGTGTACTATGTAAGTATACACATTATTTCAAATTATGTATAATAATCGACTTTGCATAATGTTACTCTGTGTATTTTTGTGTACAGGTAAACTGAGGTTCAAAAGACAAAGGGTATAATGAACTTTACATAGATGACAACACCAAGATATAACCCTGTCTAATTAAAATCCAATTGATTTATGCCTGTGCAACTTCTCTTTGAAGATACAAAAGAACGTATGCCATTATCCCAGAAAGTCTGATCAGATTGATCTCTCGGCATTTTTTAATGACTGTAACTTAGTTATTCTTAACCAAATGAATATTTTACATGAATTCTGATCCACCCTCTCCAATTGTTTTTTGTGACTTTTATCACCAACTGTTTCACTGTGTTTTCCCAGTAGACGTTGGGCTTCTAAAATAAGAGGGTTGTATTTCATTCATCGTTAAACTTTAGAAGCTTGTCATCAAATATTTGGTTAATAAGTGGATGAAATACAATCGAAACTATGAATATGCATGAAGACATCTTGACGATTGTTTCAAATTTGAGAGTCTCTTACCTATTTGTTGATTAGAGATTATATAGTGCTCCACATACGCTTCATATTTCTAACTCAAACTATGACTGGAAAAATATGTTCAAGGGCAGCAAAGAAAAAAATGAGAATAGAAAATATGCCATATTCAGTAATTCTTCACCATGAATCTGGCTAAGTTACTGCACATCAGATATACTGTGTTTTGATTTAGATCAATTATAGCTTAGTATCCAAGACCTCTGGCAAGAAATTTGAATTCTGCAACAGATATTTCATCTTTTCTTCTAAGTCTACTCAATGCTTAACAATCAAGAGCCAAGAACTAGTTTATTTTCATGTATTCTGCAAATAAACCATGCTGTTTCTGAGTTTTCTACCTAAAACTTTACTTTCAATATGAATAAGTAAAATTTATACTGGGCATCCAAGATAAGGGGTCCATCTATTCTCATGAGTAGTGGCAGGGATTCTAGTGAAGAGTTATGACGAGTAGAGTTTAATAAATACATTCTATGTGGTTTTCCAATCTTTCTGGGGAAAAACCCATCAGCTATTACCTACAAATAGATAGTGTCTGAAATATGAGGAAGAAAGAAAACTGTTGGCTAGATCTGACCAGCAGTGTGCTAGCTGCTCTGTGAGAAGGCAGTCTACGGGATACAACCTAATGATACAGGAAGAAGGATGACGTTGGTCATCATTTGAACAACAGATTCTGGACTATATTGGTACTCATGGTAAACTGATCCCTGCAGTAGTTTCAGCAGAAGCATCATTTAAGAAAGATTTAAGGGCATTTAAGGAAGGCATTGTTGACATAAAACCATTAATTTCTCATGAAATCAAAGTTGACTTATTATTGAGGCTACCTGCCTGTATCCGTGGTTCGGGCCAAATTTGATAAATAATCCAAGTGATGATGCATCCTGTTATGCTCTGAATGCATGTATTCCTCCAAGTTTTAAATGTTGGAATTTGGACCCAAGGTAATGGTTTTAGAGGTTTTTAGGAAATGATTAGATCCTGAGGGTTTAGTCCTCATGAATGAGATCAATAATGTACTTTTATTTTTTTAAAAAGCCCCAAGAGAGCTTCCTACACCTTCCGTAGCCTTTGTCATATACGGAAGCATCATTCAGCCTCTTCTGCTACATGGAAACACAAAGATGGATACATCTATGAGGAATGTGCCCTGACCAGACAAGCCAGTGCTTTGATCTTGGGCATTCCAACTTCGGAACAGTCAGAAATAAATTTCTGTTGTTTATACATTTCCTAGACTGAGATATTTTGTTATGGCAATAGAAAAACAGACAAAGTAACAGCAGTAAAGCATCGTCAAATCAAGGACATTCACAATCCCTATAAAGATTTAAAAGAACGGCCTCTTTTTTCATTGAGAGCAGAAGGAAGTAACAAAATGTTATGGTTTATATCTAGATATCCCTATAAATCTTCACGTGCTCGTAGGTGGAGCTTTGAGGAGATGACTGGATCATGGGTGTGGTGTTAATCAGTAGATTAGCCATTGATGAGTTTCTAGCTAGATGTAACATTGGGAGGTGTAGCCTGGTCTGAGGTGGTGGGTCACTGAGGCCCTGGCCTGAAAGGGTCTATGTCCCTCGCTTCTCCTGTGATCTCTCTCTGCTTTCTGACACTATGCTGTGAGATGTTTCTCCTCTGTCATGTGCCCCTGCCATGTTGCTCTGCCTTGGAGCCAGCTGACTGTGGACTGAAATCTCTACAAACTGTGAGCCAAAATAAACCTTTCATCCTTTAAATTGTGATTGTCAGATATTTTGTCTCAGCACAGAGAAAGTAATTTAGATACCAGACTACATAAGAAATGTGTGTACCTGAAATGGTTAACATTTCTCTGTCTATAGATGAGGACATTGAGTCCGAATTAAAGACTAAGTTGCATTTATTTCTCTCACAGTCACTCAAAAAATATACATACTGAGTGTCTCCATTCTCCTGTCTGTCAGACTCTGTGCAGGAAATGATGTAGTCCTTTCTTTCAGGGTGTTTATTGCTTAATGGGAATAGATAGGCAGGTGTTGTGGACATGGTTCACTTTTTTGTGTCCAGTACACTTTATATTAAAGCCTAGAGACCTACTCATACTCTAACTCTACAATGATGGTTGTCCATATTTTTTCAGTGTCTTTATATAAAATTTTTGAAACTTTAAACACATCTGATTTTTTGTTTATTCTTTTGTTGTTCTTTGAGAATTTGGACAAGGAATTCTTTCTATAAACCAGGAAAAAAAAAAGATCAGTTTCTGAAGTGGCTTCTTTCTACAGAAAAATGACAACACAGATTAGAGACTAGTGACAGGTGAACTATGTGTTTATGTGATGTCTCAGATGTGTGACTCATTGAGAAAGAATAAAGGCACAAGATGACCACAATTTGCAATCTTGGAAGCACACTTTGGATTAGTGTGGAGGTAGTTGAATTAGAGAATTAGTAACAAAAAGCAGGTGACTCACGAGTAAGCCGGGCTATTTTCAAGATAGTTTGGAAAATACTTTTTTTTGTTTTTCGGTGCTGGGGGCCTTACACTTGCTAGGCAAGTGCTCTCCCACTTGAGCTAAGTACTCAACCCCTTTCGTTTTAAAAAGGAAAAAAATTCTAAATGGGTTAGCTTGGTTTAAGTACTTTCACAATTCCTTTATAGCAGTAAACCACAGGTAAATGTGCAAGATAATCTTGATGTCTCAGATTCAGAATTGGATCCATGAAGCAGCACCATTGGCTTCATCTGGGAGTTTTTTAAAACCCGAAGAATCTCAATTTAACAAGATGTGAAGGTGATTCCTATACACATCCAAATCTGAGAGGCGCTGTCGCTTATACAATGCAGGAGGATTTATTAAGGGTTGTATATTTTCACAGTACCCCTGTAGTAGATCCTGTCCAGATCTACATAATGGGGATGATTGAAAAAGAAGCTGCTTCAATTTCAAAGAAATTCTCCCAGTGGTATGTTCTGGTTCTGACCACAGTGGATAATTGCCAGTATTCTGGGGTTTTTTTGTTTGTTTGTTTGTTTGTTTTTAATATTTGAGAACTTTTATTTATTTAAATTATTTTTAAAATAATAAGGCAATATGTAATTATTGGGAAAGCATTCAAACATAGAAAATAAAACATACTAATATTTTTGTCAAGCCAGTAAATAAAACTCTTTACTAGTGTGTATGTTGTCAAACATAAGAATGAAAATATTGTCAGAGGTAACAAACCCTGACTCCACTGGAGTTACAAAGGAGGTATTCACAAACCAGTTATGGACTCTTAATCCTTCATCCACATAATGTAAAGGACAGAAGCGAGTCAGTATTCTGTTTTGATGGTTGCCAAGTTTAGGTTGCAGTTCCTCTTTTAAAAATTCGCTCCTAGTGGGGCAGATGATCGCTGATTCACTGTTGTAGTCTGAGATTTTAGCCACTTCCCTCATGTTCTTGTAAATTAGTCATGGATGATAGATTAACTAGGTTATACAATGTCGTTGCCATAGGTTTAATCTTTTAATAATGGTGGAGGTAGCAGAAAGTACCACTTTGTTTCTGTTTTGATTTTTAAATTAAAAGAAATACTTTGGGTTACTTGAAAGGTAGTATTGGTTGTATAAATTCCTCAGGGGAAGGATTTAATGTTTATGAATTCTTAAGATCCTAAAATGTTGTGGTTCTCCGAATGCAGTGTAGTGTAAAGGAGAAGATAAGGAAATCAGACCATGTGGGATTTAATTCCCTAATTTTAACCATATGAGCTGTATGAGTTCAAGCAAGTTATTTAACATCCCCAAGTTACCACTTTCTTATCTATGAGATGCAGATAATTACACGTACCTTGAATGACAGTGATAAGGCATAACAAGGTGATGTATGTGAAGTACTTAGAATAATGTCTAGCCCCTATTTAGCCCTTTATAAATGTTATGTCTCTTCATTTATTGTAACCCTAATTCTAAACTGATAGAAGTTTGGAGGAAAGCCATTTGAGCTGTTTATTTTCTTATTATATCATCTTGGAAAGTACAAACATCCAAGGCAAAGAGATTGCATAAATGGAATGAACATTCCATTTTAAACATGATGAGATCATATATTCAAACAACAGTGGTAGAATCTTATTAAGCTGGTAGCCCATTATCCTCATACTATCCTTGAGTTCTGTGCCATGAAAATACCTAATATGCTAGTTTATGAGATCTCAAAGCAGCACTAGTCACGTTTCCAAAGAATGCATTTATTTCCAGCCCATCATCTACTTTGAGCTTTCACTTTTTCAGGAGAGTGCTACAAACAGCAAGCCTCTGTCCAGCGGCACTGCCACATTTCTGACTGCCACATATACAAATAATACTGTAAACTTCACTTTTTTCTATTACATTTCCTCTTTCCCCCTCAGGTAGCATTGCTTTGGGTTATGAAGATAATAGGTAATGAAACAGCAATTCCCATAAATGACATATTTGCCTTACCTTAGTAAGTATATTATTCACATTTTAGCAGCTATTGATGGAGGTACTATTCCACCCTGAAATGAGAGCCTTGGTTACTGTCAGTTGGTTAAAATGACAAGGATGAGAGGTCTTCAAGAAAGAGACTACAAGGGAAGCTTTCAGCTCTGCTTTTATCCTTTACTTTTTATATTATGGTTTGACGTATGAGCTAATATTCTGTGATCCAATATTTAAGTACTTTTCAATCTAAGACTATTTTTGCAAAAACTGTTCACAGTACCTGTTAATATATTATATTGTCAATTATTTTTCTCTATGAAAAATATTATCCTTAATGATAAGAGAATAAAAGATTTTCAGTATTTTTAAAGAGGTTGTAAATTTTAGATATTTTGATAAATATTGCAGCAGAGATACTGATTAGAATATATGTGTGAACTTTCTTCACATACAGAGGAAATTTCCATACTAAGAAGAAACTGATAATTACAAAAGCCTGAAACCACTTCTTCCAAAAGTAAGTTGATAAAATAGCTTACCATTTGGTAAGCTTTTCTTACCAAATACACATCTAACAATGGCAGTGAAACCAGTTTGGAGTAGCAATTGTGGTCTTATTTAATAAACAATGACATTCAACATTATGTTCACATTAATGGTATTGTATTTTAAAACTTTAAAATACTATGTTTGTATAAGTGGTTTTGAAAGTATTTATTATCCATTATAATACTCACATTAAAAACTTGGAGGGCTGGAGATAAACAAATTGTTTCAGGTCAGAGAAGACACCTCTTATTTGTAAAATGCCCAGGAATTACGATGTATTATTTAAATTCAACAATTAGAAATTATTATTGTGTTTTACTTATGTCTTTGGTTATTACTCTTCCTTTTTCATTAGAGGAAAATCTCACAATGCTTTATCTTTGGGCTGACCATGTGCCCCTTATTATTATTACAATTTAAAATGTCCTCCGAAGTCTCAGGTATTCAGAGGTGGGGCTTTCAGAAGAAGTTTTGATCATGAGAACTCTAACTGCATATATATACATACATATACATATATATATATATATGTATGTATATGTATGTATATATATATATATATATATATGTATATATAGTTTGGTGCTGGGGATTGAACTCAGAACCTTGTGCTTGCTAACCACTAAGCTAAATTCCCAACCCCTGCATAAATTTATTAATCTATTGATGAGACCATAATCTGATGGCATTATTGGAAGATGATAGATAGTTAGCAGGTGGAGCCAAGGTGAAGACAGTAAATCATGTGGCATGACTTGGGGGACTATATCTGGTCCTCAGCCCCTTTTTCTCTAGTTGTTTCCCTCTGTCTACTTCCTGACTGCCATGAGGTGAGCAGGTTTTCCCCAGCACCTCTTCCACCGTGATGTTCTGCCTCATCTCAGGCACACAGCAGTGGAACCAGTCAGCCATAGCTGACACCCCTGAAATCATGAGCCAATGTATTTGGTCAGAAGGACGTAAAAATCACACACCCACTCCTCATGAAGTGTCACTTTATTCCCTTTATCTCTGTGTGCCATTTAGATGCTATCCCCCTTCAATACTCTCATTTAGATGCTAAATTGTATAGTCCCCACTCATCAGATATTAGATAAGATGGTATGAAAAAAAAAAAGGTTACATTTTTTTTTTTTTGCCTGAACAGATGATATCTGAATAAACAGGCAAATTCAGGGTAGAAAAAAATGTCTTGATAATACACATATAATTAGGAAAAATGTGTAAGATCTGTGTTATCTGAAAAAATGGAGGGCATGTGGGAGTAAAAAAGGAAAAATGGTGCTAGCAAAGAATGTCTGGGATGAATGAACAGCCACATAACTTTCTCCAATTCTTGGTTGAAAGATCACTTTGTTATTAAGTGTCTAGGGCAGAAGGTGGCTGTTTACTTGAGAATGGAGAGAGGGGCATTTATTTAGAAAGGTTGGGAAATCAATATGTTTCTGTGGTTTATCATCAGAATCATTCAACACTAATACAGGTAATTTTAGCATTAATCTGCTACTGCAATTTGGAGAAGAGTTCGAACCCCAAATGATTGATTTGACAGGAAAAAAGTCAGAGGTATATGGCATTTATTATTCCAGCAAATAGTCCTCTAGTGAGAGAAATCAAGGCCCACTTTATTCCAAAAAAGTGTAATGAAATACTGAAACACACACCCACGTACATTTCTTTGAAGATGTTCCACCTCTTGGAAAGAAAAGAAGACCGAAGATGCAATCTTATTACAGTTCCCCTACTTTAACAGCCAAAAAACAAAAAACAAAATTTCAAATCAGAATATTTTCCATACAGGGTGGTAGGATCAGATTTTTTTTTTCTAGAATTTTAACAGTCTACCTCATTTGTATCGAAATGAATTATATGATATAGCACAAGAGTTTATGAATGTTCTCTGTCCTTGAGTTTTTTTTTCAAAATTTCAATATGATTGAAATTTAGTTTTATTTACCAAAATTAGTCACTCTTCACTTATGTTCAAGTTCTGATTGAAACACGAGACCTGTGACAAGGTTCTTCCGCAAATGAGGACCCTTGACATTTGACTTAACCCAGGGTCACTCCCTTTGGGCAAAATCATCCAGCACCCAAGAGATTCTACTTGGGTTTTGTCACGTAACTTTTCTTTAAATATATAATCTGTTCCTTCTTGGAGGCAGGTACAGACTGGAGAGTATGCATGCACATGAGATTTTTAAATTACAGGGTCTTTATATTTGTGTTTTAAGAAAACGTATTTATCAGAAATAATTTCAGGATTATAGAAAATTTGTAAAGATAATACATAGGCTTAGTAACAATTATCCAGCTTCCCTTAAGTTTTATATCATATAAAACCATGAAATACCTCCTGAAGCTGAGAAATTAATTGTATACAATGCTGACATCTGTATTAAATACTTTGTTTTGATTTTACCAGCTTTTTCACCAATGCCCTTTTCCTATTCTAGGATCTGATCTGGACATACTGTGTTTAGACATCATGTCTTTTAAGTCCCCTGTAGTCTTTGGTAGTTTCTCAGTGTTTGCTCAGTCCCTACCATGGGTCTTTGAAGGGTACTGATCGGTTATTTGTCTTAGTGACTTTCAGTTTGAGTTGGCTTGATGCTTTCCTGTGACGACTCAGTGTTTTCCGATTACTGCAAAAAGTAGGATGAATAGCAAGCACCTTTCTCTAACTTCGTGTTCAGGAATATGACATCAGGGCGATTGATAACTAGTAATGCAAATTCGATCGCTTGGTTAAGGTGATTTCTTCCAGGCTACTGCATTCTAAAGTCACTGTCTTGCTTTCATACTTTGTTTATTACAAATAAGTCACGAGGTCCAGATCACGGTTTAATAATTTTTTTTCAAACAAAAATAGAAATCCCTCCTTGAATTTATGTTGTAGTTCGTGTCATGAATGCCAAAGTTGCAGGGGAAAAAAAAAGAAGAAAAAAAAGAAACCGGAGTCTCTTTGAAAGAAAGGCAATATGCTTGTCTTACATTTTTATATGGTTTTTGGCCTATGAGTCTGATTTTTAATCTTACACACATGATAATTAATTCTAGAAGATCTCATAAGATAAATGAATGTGATGCTGGCAAAATAAAAGTAGGGTGGAGGGAAGGGAAAAAATTGAAATGTGTTGTGTACATGGTCCAATTCCCTACAATGGGTATAATCATTATGTACTGCTAACATGTACTAATAAAAGTCACGAAAAAAAAGTGAACTGCAGGGACAGATAGACAGCTAGTGCTCAGAAGTCAGGTAGTTTACAAAGGGAATAAGGGGTCAAGCAGGTCTCTGTTAGAGATTTGAAACCAGGCAGCCCTGAAAGCATTTGTTTTACTATATGTGCTGCTGAAGCGAGTGAGGCATTTATTTTAATATGTAAAGCAAATCTGCACATGATTTAGCATGAAATTGCTTCTTGTGATCCATTAACTCTACCTCCAACAATGCAAAAATAAAACAAAATCCAGTACCATAGCCAAAACAAAACAGCAAAAAAAGTCTAAAGATATTTTATTTCTTTTAACCTAGTCCTCAATTCAAAAGTGGCTAAGTCTCCATTTGAAAAAGTTCTTCCTACTTCGTAATTACCTATCCCCTATTCTCCTTATTTATGCTTTGGATTTCTCATACAAGAGAAACCATGAGATATTTGAACTTACGTATCTGATTTATTTCACTTAAAATTATGGTCTCAAGGTGCATCTATTTTCCTACAGATGACTCAAGTTTATCTTTCTTTATGTCAGAGTAGTACTTCACTGTGTGTAAATACCACAGTTTCTTTATCCATCCATCTATTGATGATCATGGGGGCTATTTCCAAGATCTAGCAAATGGGAAGGGGAACAAAAGATGAGGGAGGAAGGAGGAAAGGAACAAGGATTTTTAGAAAAAGAAATTCAAGGAAAACAGAAATAGGTCTTTTCCAAATGGGGAGGGGAAGAAGGGTTGACAGGAAGGGAGGGTCAATGGACAAAAAATACATGAACAAATAATCAAGATGTGTTACATACATTTACAGATTCCCCACGATGCATTATGTACTGCAAACATGTACTAATAATTTTTTTAAAGAAACTAAAATAGCACAAAAAACGTGGCTAAGTCTCACGAAGAGGCAGGAAGAACTGCAAACTGAAATTAAACAGTAGTTTACTAGAACTGTTGTGCAACTTTGGAAAACAAGCATTTCTGCCTTTCTGTTACATGTTTTAGTGTAATACACAAAGAAAATACAGACAAAGCATTTTCCCTATTTCAAAATAGATCAGTGGATAAACCAAAGAATCAAATGTCTCAGTACAGGTATAGTGGAAGGGGCAGAAACATAGAGGGAGTGCACCATAATCAAGGATCAACTGCTAAGTGTGTGAAATGGTGAAGAGAGAAAGGGGTGAAGGAATCTAAGAAAGTAAACCTGTAAAGTTTATTACCTGGCCTGGGGGGACGAGGTTTAAAGATTGGAAGTTAATTGCTTAGCGAGGGGCGAAACTTGCAGGCTCTTCCTGGCAACTGCATCCAACCTTCTGGATTCTGCCAGCAATAGAAAAGGGTGAGAGGGAAGGACGGACGTGGGTAGGCCAGTAATGGAAGTTGTGCCTTAAAATGTAGGGATGAGAGGCTGTAAATAAATCAATTACCCAACAAATGTGAGAAAACACATTTGTAACATATATAGAAGGGTGCACTTGTTAAAATTCGAATTTATCATTTTGTCACACCTCTTTTATTTTCCATTAAGAAATGATGACCTTTAAACCAGGCGTGTACTCATAAGCTTAGAAACTTTGTATGTTTTCCCTGCAGCGAAATTTTGTTGAGGGAATTCTAAGGGTCATAAGCTATTTTAAAACAACAGCTGAAAATGCTGCAAAATAAGAGTAAGAAATAATTCAATTAGAGACACTTTTGTATGGAGTTTGCTTTCCATCCAATAAATCCAGCGGCTTTCAAAATTTCAGAGTAATAATGTCCTTCCTAGATATTTGGCTATTCAGTCAAGATACTAAAATACTATGTCCAGATTCTCCATCCAAGGAGAGTAGGTAGAATCTTTATACTGTATAATAAATAAATTTAAGCCACTTAAAACCAGGTGCATAGTTTTATTTGTTTACCTAGAAATAGGAATAGTTCCTTATCATTCAGGGTCATATACTGGTTATAATGTAATTCTTGCTGTTCAAAATCAAATTATTAGACTCTGAATACAGGGAAGACTCTCTTAGATTGGTTCCTCTATCAATTAAACACACACAATTTACTAACAGTTTTTAAATGTCTAGTCAGATTAGATGAAAGATATACCTCAGGTGCTTGAAATAAAGAAAATCAAAATGGTAAGTAACAATGTTAAATGAAAGATCCAAAATATGTTTAGACCATGAGGAGATTCCAAGGATATAAATATCAATGGAAATTACATGGAAAACAAGAACCCCTCTCCCTGCTTGAATCTGGAGCCCCAAAGTATCACCTATTCTCATGATGTTAAAAAAAAAAATCATCCAATATCCTAGCAAAGAAAACAAGAACTAGGAATCAGTGAATAATCTAAAAGTAACTATAACATGAAAACCTTTAAAATGACAACAGGGATATTTTTAAGGACAAGAAACCAAATTGAAAGAATGGGGAGATATCTGTACTCCCATGTTCATTGTAGCCCTATTCACAATATCCAAGATTTGGAGTCAACCTAAAGTATCCACTTGACAGGTAAACAGACACGGAAAATGCATTGCATATAATGAAATACTGTTTAGCTTTAAGAAAGAAGAAAATCTTGCTAATTGTAGTATTATGAAGCTGGAGATCATTATGTTAAGTGAAAACCGTATATAGACAAATGTTGCATGATATTATTAATACATGGAATCTAAAAATATTGATCTCATGTGAATATAGACAGAGTGGTGATTGGCAGGAGCCGTAGGTGAAAGATGAGTTTTGGAGGGAGACATGAAGAGATGTTGCTTTTGAAGATGCAAACAATTTCAGGTAGAATGAGGAAGTTCTGGAAATCTATAGCATGGTGTGATAAGTATAGGTGATATATTTCAGATTTGAACATTATGGATAGTAGACCCTTAAATATCATCACCACAAGAAAAAGTAAGTATGTGAGTTTGTGGATATGCTCATTAAGTTGATTTAACCATCCTACAATGTATACCTGTGCCAAAACATCACATTATATACCATATACATAAAAACTTTTGTCAATTATGCCCTAATAATAAACCTGGGGAAAAGAAAATGTAAAATGAAGGAAGGAAGATTTTAAATGTTTGCACGCTTAATTTCTAGGCATAAAAATATACTCATTGAAATTTATTTTAAAAATCCCTAGGCAGATTAAACTGAGTGTATATTCTTAGTAAATTAGAAGATTGAAAGGAGAGAATTGGAATGTAGCAGAAAGAAATAAACATAGAAACATGAAGGAGAGGTTAAAAAACTTGGCAGGTATTAGATGATCTACATAATTTGAATTCAGCTTCGTAGGAAAAAATGATGAAATTTTTTTGAATGAAGGACTTGTGAGAAGAGAAATAATCTTTGATTTTTTATTAACTGAAGAAAGCCATATGTTCTCAGAGGGAAGAAACCCATTAATTCATAAGCACTCTAAATAATAATAAACCCACATCTGGAAGTCTCACATTGTAATTTCACAATATCCCAAACAAAGAAAATTTAATTGATTAGAAAATTAGGAAGCAAAACCATTATTTAAACACAAAGTATTAAAAATAACAAAAGAAAATTTAAAATACATTATCAAAACAAATGATTGAGAATGTCTGTTTTCAATTTTAGAACAAAGTGAATTTAAATATTCCAATGACTCTTGCTTGATTAAAAGTACATCTCCTCCAAATGAGTAAAATCAGAGACACTTACTGAACTGTTGGAAAATGTAGAAGCCATACTTGTCACGGGAGAGTTGTCTCAAGTCAGTGTTGTGTGGAGGAGCCAATGGGTCTCCGGCTTTCCCATGCCCCCTTCAACATAAATAGGTATGTAGGTATCAGGCTTATATATTGATCTTCTTTTATTAGAAGAAAGATTCGTAAAGTTGAAGCAGCCTGAATATCTATATCGTGTGCTGTTACTACATGTGACTCTTTTATTGCTTCTTGCACTCATGGTATTCGTAGACAGACCTATATTGGGTTGGTAAATAGAATATTACCAAGAAGAACAGAAGAAACAGCTATCAAGAATTACATGGTTTTCTAATGATTCTTCACAATTACTGTGTAGTAGGAATTTGGTCTGGGTAAGAGGTTGAAAGAAATACGGCTCAAAGAGCTTAAGAACCATGCAAAAGTCTCAGAGCTGGCAAGTGGTGGAGTAGAATTAGCATACTTCAGACACTGGGATGTTAAATGCAAGTGTGTGCATTTTATTTGACCTCTAACCATCCAGCGATGCTTTTTCACTTCCAAAAATGTTGCAAGTATGAGAACATCACGCATGTCTTATACTACAGACACGCATGTTAAGTCAGCTCTCCCCTTTCAGTAAGCGGGGCTAACTTTTCTCTAATTATCCTATTATCTCTTCTACTAGTGAGTAGCTGACAAATCTTATAGCTATTCAGCCTTATCACAAATTTTTCCCTACACTCATAAGAAACAATCTTTTATATGTTGAAATGATCTTGAGTTAGGATTAATTTGTCCTTTTCATAAGCGTTATATTCTGAAGGATTTAAAGACTCTTTTGATATCTAATTCCAGAGTAAGGCATATATTGCTACTGTGATTTCTGGGATGTTAAGAGACTGAAATAAACATTCTGTATCATGAGTGAGAAATGGACTTTATATGTGAAGACACTGATGTTCGGAGGTTAGCGAGTTACCACAGCACAACCTAGACTGTCATGGCTGTTATGACTTATACCTGGATGTGCCCCCAAAGCCTCATGCACGCGTAAGTGGAGATTTGGGGAAGTGGCTGGATCTAGTGTGTGTGAATATTGATTAAGGGGTGTGTGATATCTGGATTAGTCCCCTAGTTGGATTAGCAAAAATCTGGGTGTAGTTGAATGGATTTACTGAAGAGAGAAGCCCCAGCCTGGGTGTGGGCCACACCCATCAAAAGGCTTGTAGCCGAGATGGAATATAAAGGGACATGAAGAAGGCAGGCTCACTGCTTCTCGTCTGCCGTGCCAGGGACTGTTTCTCTTCAGTCGTGTTCCTCTGCCATGTAGCCCTGCCTGAAACCAGAGGACCATGGACTGAAATTTCTACCAACTGTGAGCTGAGATAAACCTTTCCTTCTTGGACTTGTGAGTGTTAGGTATTTTGTCTCAGCAACAACAAAGTAACTAAGACAATGGCTTATGCAGTAGCAACTGTCATGTGCTAACTTGATATCTTTTAAAAGCAGTGTGTTACTGTGCATGTAATTAGGCTTCTTTGTAAAGAGGAAGTCATTTGAGGCATCTTTCTTTCTGCCTGTTTCATGCAATGAGTACAAAACATAACCAATATCTCTGACACAGTCTGTTTTCTGACAGTCGAAAATAAAAGAACTTGTCAAAGGATAATGTCATTTGTAACTGAGATGAAAGAAGAGGGATTTTAATTACTATAGTTCTAGGCCTCAAGCAAATTTTTCCCAAAGGAAAGTGGTTCAATAATTATTTTGCCAAAGACTTGTTGTTGATTCTGGAAAACAGGGTCCAAATCTATCTGACTGCAGATAGATTTAGAGATTGAAATACCTTCATTTAATTTAATCAAATGCAGATTTCAGTCATCTTTATGATATCTTGTATTTTCTTGTCCTTTGACACATTTTCTATTAGATCAGTTCCATTCAACAAATAATATGAATTGAGGGACTGCCATGTACTGGGACTGTCATGATGAATTAGATGTAATAATTTAATTATCTTCCTTTGCCATCTAAGAGCTTATAGTCCAGCAGAACAATAAGCACACCAGGAAATAATTCCAAAACAATGAAATACATTTCGCAGATATCCAACATGAAGGACAGCCTTCTTCTGCCTGCATGAAGAAGGGAAAAGAGAAAACTGTGAAAGATCAGTGGGAATCAGAATGTTTTCCAGGGCACTAAGGATTTTACAAAGAGAGAATAATGTGAACAATAGCATAAAGATTCAATAAAATGTCCCGTTCTGAATCTAAGTACTTTAGTATTGTTGGAATATAACATCTAAAGTACAGACTGTCAAGTGGCGGGATTACAGATGTCTCCTCTTACCCTGTCACCATGAGAAGCTACTAAAACATTCTATGCAGAGAAAAGGCTCGATCAAATTCATTTATTAGGCCAATCATCAATCACGTTGGTAGAAAGATGGAGGATTCACTGAAAAGCGTGTCTTCTTAAGAAAATAATTCTGGTAGAAAAGAAGACTTTGTGGAACACTAAACATTTCATAGATTTGTTTATAACACATAGAGGTTTGTTTCATGATTTATTAAAACACGTGTTATTCTCAGAACATACACGCTGAACAAGTATTAAAATAATAACCAACTCAAATTATCTCAATTACTTTAAATGTTAGCAAGCTGTAAAGTCTTTTTCTATGTACATGCAAATATTTGATGAGCCAAAGCTGATGAGGGGGTTAGGCAATGTCAACATTCCAAAAGTGAAAGAGTAAAAGCCTGTGAATCAGATCACTGTAGAAACCAGGCTGAATAATTCAGTCTCCTACCACAGTGTTTTCTTACTCTTTTTTTAAAGCTTGAATTATTAATCTTTCTCAGCTTTTCCAGCTAGAGTCTACTATATGGATAAAAATGTCTACATATAAATATATTTTCTCAATGAATAACTCATAGAAAATAATACATTTCATAATTCCATTTTTAATATAACTTAGTAAGCAAGAAATAAGTGGGTAGTCTCAACACAAGAATGTACACCATGGTATGAAAGAATTAAAATGAGTAATTCATCTGTTAATTAGCTTATTCTACTACAAAGTATACATATTTCAAAATACAGTGTTGTATGATAAACATATGATTTTTATTCAGTTACTAAAGTAAGCTAATTTAGAAACAAAATTAAAGAAGAAAGAAAAGAATCCAAATCTATTGAGGAATTTGCTCTTTCTTTGACCTCATTTTCTTCAGTACAAAATATTGAGTCTATGAAGATAGTACTCAAATGTCAGGGAATGTAAATACGACAAGATTGAAAAGACAAGTATGGTCTAAAAATACATAAATCAAATGGATATTTAACACAATTAAAGGTCCAGACCTCTGTTTCATCAATGTAGCAAGACTAACTAGCATTCTCACAGCTATTCCCCTGTTCTCCTTCCTACAAACTAGATAATATTGATCAGTACTTTGTGAAAGTTTGGCTAATCCAGCGTATATGGAATTGATGCCTGTCGCTTCCATTTTGGTCCATTAATAAACAAAATGTTCCATGTAGTCTTTCATGCTCTCATATTTATCATCATCCAGATTAATTCAGAATCACCAAGGCCCATTATGATCTCTGAAACACTGTCATGTAAGGAGGCTGCTTTGCCTGTTGGACACCCTGTTGCATTTTACATGACCTAGACATAGCCCCAATTGTATTAAATCATTACAATTTGAGCATCTGTTTGTTAAAGTAGCCAGTGTTCCATGCCCTGTATAGTCCACTTCATACAAGAGTAGATCTGCCTCTTAGGAATGTATGTGTCTGTATACAGTTGTGTATGTTTTATATATCCATATATGATAAACTCAACAAGACCAATGTAAAATCATATGACAATAGATGATCTATTGTAAAAGCCTACTGTGAATTATTCATTGATATTAAGACAATATAATTAGTGCATCTTCACCATGAAAATAGACCTATATGGTAAGATAAATTGTATTCGGTCAATTTTTTTTTTCTGGAAAGCATGGAGTATTACGAGAGAAAATGAAAGAACTGAAATAAAACAACAGTAAGACAAATACCAAAGAATTAAAGTTGTTAGGAAGACAGTTACTGAGAGCGTGCTAGAAAGATTTAAAGAAAAAGACTTGTTTTGAAATAAAATGTAATTTATCACATTTTGCAAGGCACAGCATAAAGACAACCAAGTGATGTACTATCAGAGGAGAGTAAGGAACGCATAAGTTTAAGTTTGCAAACCATGTTCATGCCCGCAAGGGAAAACAAGGTAATGAGGGCAAGAAGAGAGTTAAGTAGCTGGGAAGAAACACTGTAATTGAAGTGTCTGCAACATGTAGATTACGCCAAGACTCTCAAGGTTGTTCTTTACTTCACTTTTCGTTATCTGTATGAATGCACTTTTACAGTGTCATAAAATTAATAAAGTTAGCATGTAGCTGTTTTTCTATGATTTTACTTAGTTCCATCATATTTATAATAGTAATGACACTAGGAGACATCTCCCACTAGGATATGAGCTACTGTGTTCTTCATCTGTAGAATTCTGTTTAACTAACCCTAATACTTTCAAAATATATTTTCTCTTTGTTGAAAGCTTCAATTTGCACATTGTTCTCTTGACCTTACTGAGCATCTTTATAAGAGCCGTTTTCAATTCTTTGTTGGATAAATTATATATCTCCACTCCACTGGAGGTCTGTCTTGCTCTTAGTTTGCATGAATCTTCATTTTCCTTCACTTCCCATGTTGGCGTGTAGACATTACATAAAACAAGCCCTTCCTAGTCTTCACACAATGGGTTTGTAAAGGAGAAGATCCCCGCCAATCAGCCCAGGCGGAGATGGTGGAGGATTCTATCAGTTCTTCCCTACCCGGGAGAAGCAGGCTGCTGTGTTTTTTTTGTCTACTTTGTCTGAGCTGAGCGAGTGAGTCAGTGGCTGTGCTGCCCACCAGCCCACATTCATAGATCCGTTCTGCTTCATGTAGCTAAGCGTGTCAGACCCATTCCAACTTTACATGTGGGGAGAAAGATACTAGTTATTTGGGAAGCCCTTGAAAAATTGGGCCGCTAGATGCTTAAGTCAGCGCTTTCCCTTCCTAGCAGTAAGCTGAGGGCTGGATTTCTTTTGCAGTTCCTTTATTAAGTGAAGAGGAGAATTGGTGGTATCTTCCCACTCGGGCTATTTCCTCCGAGTAACTATACTTTGCTGGACACCTCAGAGCTTTCCGACCAATGAGAAAGAGCCCAGGTTTCTGAGGAGGCCCCTTGAAAGTGCTAGGACTTTGGATATGAACGCACATTCCTTCTCCCCGCTGGGTGAAGACTGGATCTGAAATGTATGTATGATCAGATAGTACTATGCGGAAGGCAAGGTACTCAGAGGGTGTTCTCAGTCTTCCGACCGGCTTTGTTAAGTGTGGTCTCACACTGTTTTGGGGTTGCAGGAATATCGCAATTAGCGTCTTATTTCTCACACAAAAAACTTGTCCATGCATTGTGACTGAGTGGATGTGTTTGTGGGACTAAAAAGGGCCCAGAGTTTTGTGCTTGGCTTCTTCTTCATGCTTCGTTTCGTGACAAGATGGTCTTAAAATTTTTTGAAACTCACATGGTTAAATGTGACCGCGATGCATTTGAATACAAACAACAAGGAAGCAGAACTTGATCTATCAAATATTAAGGGTATTATACACTTGTAGAAATTACATAAGGTTTTTTCAGGAATAGACAAACCTATCAAAAGAACAGAATGTATGGCCCAGAATAAAGGTTCACATACAAGCATGTGGTACTAGATATGTGAATAAATTGGCATAGACAGAAGTGGAGATAAGTCTTTAAGATATGATGCCAAAGAAGAACATATCCCTGTAGAGAAAATAACTAAATATGACCTCCACCTTAAACTATATGTACAATTTAATTTTGGATACTAGCAATAAAATTTTAAAAAGAGAAAAAGTCAGAATCTGATAAAAGTTAATGTAGAAGAATATTTCAGTGTCTTGAAGCGAAGAAAAACTATTAAATAAGACCTGAAAAACTAAATGAAAAATAAAATATTGGTCAACTTGACCCCATTAAAATTCTTTTCTTTTTAACCAAAAGAAGGAAAAGAAGATTTGCCCTTAAGAGATATATCTGGTAATCCACAATATTGAAAGATATTCATGTTACATAATCACAAATAATTAGTTCTACAAAATGAAAATATCTTCTGCATAACTCTAAGAAAATCTAAGAGTAAAATAGATTCAGCATATGAATCGGTATTTTACAAAAAGGGTATAAAATGGCCAGTGAATATAGGAATTTATCCTTTCTAGAAAAAAAGCATGAGAAATAAAAAGCACAACGCAATACTGCAAAATACCTATTGAAATGACTAAAAATAAGGAGACAACAGGTGCCAGTAAGGATATAAGCACTCCCAGCCACCTTGCAATTCTGGGAGAAGAATATATTTATAAAATGGATTTGGAAAATAATTTTATATTATATACCAGTGTCGAATAATCACATATCTACAGATACAGTTCCATTTTTAGTATCTACTTAAAGTAAAAGTTTGTGTGTGTGTGTGTCAAAAAATATAGTCAAAAAAATTTTAAGGGAACATCATTCATAACCATCTCCATACTGGAAATAACCTGTATGTCTTTCCATAGTATAGTATATGAAGATTTTGCTATGTTTATGCAACTAAATGTATATAGCAATGCACATAAAAAAGAGCATAAATTTTATAAATACTATTTTAATTGGAAAATGTATATAAAGCTTCCATATAAAATTTAGAAAACAGGGAAAACTGTCATGTTTATTGATTCATGTTTATAGAATGAAACCAAAGAAATGCAAGGAAATGATTCTTGGAGATCAGCCCTGGAGCTGCCTTTGGCGGAAAGGAAAGGTTAATGACAGGTGGAGACATGAGCGAGGTGCTTGACTGCTGACAACATTCTATATGATGTTAGATTTTGTGGTAAAACATTGGTGTGCACATTTTAGCGTATGTGCAGGATTTTGTGTTATATGTATAAAATAGGTTAAAAAATTTCAAAAACGGCTGGGGATTTAGCTCAGTGGTAGAGTGCTTGCTTAGCAAGCACAAGGCCCTGAGTTCGATCTCCACCACCAAAAACAAAAGCAAAAGCAAAAAATTTTAAAAATGATATGAGCTCTTATATGCTGGTGTTGCTTTATAGATTACAGAATCTGCACAAGTATCAGGTTTTAGTTTCAATTAAAATTACTAATAGTAAGATGGTTTTTATGGCCTAATAAACTTTTTCGTGCTTTTTAGTAGATGATCAAATGCAAAGAATGAACGAAGTACATCCACATGGTATTCTTCTCTGGCATTATAACTGGCAGAACTGAGAGTGTAAATTCTGAACCAAGAGTCAGAAATTCTTATCCCTGTTCTGCCGTGTATTTGCTGTTTTGACCATCACAAAGTCAAATTAAACAACCTGTGCCGCTTCTTCTTCACTTGTTAAATCAGTTTATAACACATTTCTGAGTCACTCTGGAGATTAATTGAAGAGTATAAAAACTTCCAAACAAATCCTTAAATACGTTGGAGCCACCAAGTTAACAGCTGCATAAATCAGTGATGATTATTAGAATGCTTTTTAGAGAAATTACTGAAACTTACCCTGGGAATTAAAAGAGACGAGCACATCCATTTGAAAAGGAAAAACTGTCTCTACTAAATTATGAAGCATTGGCAATGGCACTTTTTAAACCATAATTTGAGAAGAATTTCCATTTAAATATTTCCGGAGGTAGGAGAACACATTGGCATTATGGTCTCTGAAGCTCCTAGAAGCCATTATTTGTAATATGCTGACACCTTTTTTCCCTAGTAATAAACGTCTTCCAACATGCCCCCAAAACAGATACTAGAAAGTTTACAATAAAATGCCACAAGACATAAGAAAGTTAACAGGGAGTAATCATTTACAGGAATAAAGGGGACACGTTTAAAAGAGCTAAAATAATTACTGTAAATATTAAACATTCCAATGTGCTGATACTTTGTAAGAATACTTCTTTCCAAAATTTTCATGTAATTGCTGAGTATGACGGCAAAGCCCTCCGTAATCTGTTATATGAGACTTACTTCTACTACTTAGATTAAGATGCAAGGATTAATTGATCAGGCTGAAAGAACCAGTCCATTAGTCCAACCGACCATTTCTGATTATTTTTCTATCATTGACCAAATGATCATCTTCCTGAGCCTCAGTTTTCTCTTTGCTTTTAGGAGATTGTATGGCAGAATAACCAGTTAAATTATTTTTGTCCTAATAACCTATGTATCGATTAGTATACATCTAAGGTCAACACATTTTTCTTAATTCTGAGGAGTCAGTACTTTAGGCTTTGCAGCGCACACTGGCTGTGTGGGAGCTGCTCAGCCCAGCGTTCATAGAGCAAAAGCAGCTGCAGCTACACACCAACTAATGGGCAAGGCTGTGTTCTAAGAACATTTTATTTGTTAAAGCAAGCCAGACTCTGAATTTGGTCCTTGGGCAATAGTTGAACAATTCCTGGCATATATTAACACAGTATAAGCTTTCTGTCAAGTATCGGGTCAAATTGGGTATGGATATAAACCTGAATAAAACGACTAATGAAAATGAACTCATAACTTTGAAGCTTAGGAATCTGGCTATCTTTTATAAACTAAGTTACGACAAAAATCTTCTGCCAATCTGATTTCTAAAGAGGTGTTTGAGATCCTATTTTTACTTATTTGATATCCTGTCAGTATAAAAGAAAGACAAAGGATAGAGAAATTGACAATATGGTTTATTTTATGCTATGGCTTCAATTACACACAATACCTACATGAAAGCATCCACAGTTATACAATCATGTGTAAATTTTTATCAATTCTTGCAATCTAGAGGGCTAAATCAGGCCTCCCGACATAGTTTCCCCCAAAAGAAAGTTATGTTGTGATCATTTAAAATTGATTGTGGAAGGGAGGAAAGCATTTCCATTTAAGGGCAATATCTCATTTTGGTTTACATTTTCTTGTTTTTTCTATGCCTATTTATTTCTGACATTTGCAATACAGACATCTAAGAAACCACTACAAATGCTTGTATAAGACAGCACTCCAGGAGAATTTTCGACACTAGAAAACCAAGCAGAGGTGCTAATATTTCTCTATGGAGCCTATAAGTTGTCAAATCTCAGAATTAAATATAAAGTAAACACAAATGCATACTGTACAGGCATAATTTGACACCAATCCATAGCATTATTTTGCAGGAAATCATGCATTATTTAGTTATAATTTACCCCTGTTTTACTTTGCCTAAACAAACTGCAATTGTTCTAAGAAACAATTAGAAATCTGTATTCGGTAAATTAGATGTAAACATTAAAAGACAAATGAATAAAATGCATAATCTCAATAGTAAAAGTCAGTAAAGGTATTTCCAATAGTGAGTAAGATATAAACTCTCATTAAGATGCCTGCAGTTTATCTAATTGCTTTACATTTAAAACATTCTTGTTAAGAATGTATTATAGATTGTATGCTTAAGGAAATTTTGATTACCGTTACCAACTGGTTTTCACAAATATCACCCATTAACATTTTCCAAAATGTAAGATGATGGCTGTGTAAGGATTATTTCTCTTCTGTAATGTAATCTTCCTTGTAAAGATTCAGGATGCTTAGTCTTTATGGCATTCTGTAAGCAGCCCCATTAGTCTGTGTGCCTCCCTGCAACAGTTGCTTATTCTATCATACATAATTTATACTGCTGTTAAGTATTTATTGACTGATAGTCCTTCTTGCTATTGAAGATTTATAGTAGTAACACTCAGGAATTCAGCATCCTCAGAGTAATAGTAAAGAATAAAGTTAATGCTCTAGAAAATTTTACAAGAAATATACATCACTTCTGCACAATCAGTGTTTGGGGGATTCTTCTTTTATGAAGTCCTAGCTTATAAATTCTCTTTAAAGACTTTTTCACACAAAAGCTGGTTCCCAAGAGTTACTTTTTGGGAAAAAAATGAGGCATTATTCATATTAGTTACCTCTCTCATCTTTGCTTTCCTTTGATTAACTAAATTTATATTTCCCTGTGACCCCTTTTATGTATATGGTCAGCCTAGCTAAATGCATCCTTTGAGAGAATTTTGTGTAAATACTGGATTTTAGAAGTAAAATTCAGTTTAAGTAGTTGATGATTCGTGTGTGATCCCATAACTACTTATTGGTAGCATGCTCGAAAACTTGGTCCACTTAATGATCCACATATACTAATTTAATAGGTATTTGGTAAGAGCTTCCTGCATGTATAGCCTATGTTAAACCACTGCGAAGAATACAAAGAAATAGAAAAATAAGGTATTGCCCTTAGGCAAGTGCGCATATTACTGAGAAAACAGGTTAAATGCAACATTTGGAGAATCAACTGACTGACTGAAAACAGAAGTGTTGAAGATGAAACAATATGGTAAGCAAAGCAAACTTCATCAGTGACTAGAGCACTACAAAAGCAAGAAATCAAGAAAATAAATCTTAAACCCCAGTAGGTTGCTAGCGTATCAATTTTGATAACTTTTGTAAGTAATTTTTATCAATCTATTTCCTCACTGTCTCTGTGAAATATTCAACATTACCCAAGGTTAGAAGTCTCTATGCCCTGAAGATTTTTAATGCTAGAATAGTTCTATGGCTGTCCTCTCTCAATTAATGTATAAACTCATAGTGACCATGGAGCATAGTCATTTCTACTTTTGATCTGTTAAATTGCCAAGAATAGATACGCATTTTTAAAGTAGCCAGCTAAGTTAAAGGGGAAAAAAACACATGTATGAGGACATTGTCCAGAGCTATGATACCAGTTGAGTACCATAATCTTAAAAAGTTGCTGATATCCAAATACACTGATACCAAAGCCTAGGTCGAAGCTTTATATAGCATTTGTGATATAATTGTAAGAAGATTACACTTGAAATATACCTAGAAATAATAGTATAAAGAATATCATAAGGACGAAAATTAAAAGTTTGTCTAGAGTCAGTATGAAAAGATTAAACGATGTGTTACTATGTCATCCTGATCTGAGTTTTAATATCAAACTAAAATCTGCCTCTATCTTAGTAGCTTACTGTCACATTAGCAAGTGAAGTAATTCTCTAACTCTCCACATGCATAGTTTTAAAATGTGGATCCTACTGTTTATTTTGAAGAGCTGAAATGAAGCACCCTAAGTGACATAACACAAAAATAATTCATTTTAATTTGGGGGAGTGTAAAAATAAGTAAATGGTAACATGTTTTAAAGGCTAGTCAGCCAGACCAGGCACCAGTATTTATGAATATGCAGCTGAGCCTCTAAGGGTAAAATAACATAGAAATGCAGCTGAGTATCTAGTCATTTACTCCATAGTAAGCTGAAGTACGACAGGAATTGAAAAGAAGAGGAAAACGTTTACTATTCAAGTTGAAATCCAGCATAAAAAAAGAACAACAATGTATTTTAAAGAGCAGCTGTGGAACGAAAGAAATACAGATTGACCAATTTAGGAGTGTAATGATCAAAGACTACAAGGTTTCTTATAAATAAGCTTATAAAATATAGGCAGTACTGTACACAATCCTCAACATATCCCCAAACAGCTACAAAGCAAAGGATGGGAATGAAACCCTGAGCCAGCCTCCTTTGGGTTCATCCTTTTCTACAAGGTAGCAGATATGAGAGGTGTCGAATTTACCTATTCATCTTCCTGGGGGCTGATACTCGGGGCTTTTTTTGTCGGTTTGTTTTGAGACAGGCTCTCACCATGTAGTTCAGGCTGACCCTGAACCTGCCATGTAGCCCAGACGCTGGCCTTGAACTCCTGGCCATTCTCCTTGCTCACTGAGTGCTGGGATCACAGGTGTGTGCCACCGTGCCTGGCTTACTTGTGGCTTTTTGATACAGTGTGGAAAGCCGAAGGACAGAGAGCAGAGTGGGATCTGCTTGAATAACAGGGAAATTGGCATGTGTCTTCAATCCACAGGGACAGTGTATGTGTGAGAGCTTCCCAGAAAATGAATGGTAGGGAGGGACAAATGGGCAAGCGAACATGAAATGTCCTGTAGAAATCCCGGACTTGGCATGCTGACTTTCACTGTGGAATTGTATAAATTCCTAGAATGAGACTGAGTATAGCTAACTCCACTTATCGAAACTGTAATAGATTATTTTTAAACATCTCATATCTCCATTCTCTCGCTGGTAAAAGAGAAATAGCATGAGCGGTCTTCTTACTCAACCCCGTGGACTTTAAAAACAATGATTTTGAAAATGATTTCAATGAAAATCAAATGAAGCTTATCCTGTGGTGTTCAAAGTAGAATAAGCTGGGTAATGCCAAGTTTATGGAGGAAAAAATGGGAAAAATATATATATATTTGTTCATAATGTATACTTTATTTTACAATATACCCAGTGCAGTAGTTTAATAGCATGTCTTCATCATTTATAAATATATGCACTTAAGTGTTTCCTGCTCAAAACAATTTAATGAAATCAGTGTGTGTCCAAAAGACTTCTAGACCACCCTGTAGATTTTCTGAATTGTGTGGCCAAGTCGTCTCTAGAATCACAAATACACAGAACAACTTGGAAATGTGTGTATTATTTTACAAACACTTAAAGGCGTTTTACTGGCTAAGGAGTATGGAACTCAGGAATAATTCTTCCGTGCACTCCAGCAGTATTTCTTAAACTCCCACCCCAGTGAGCTTTGTCAGGCTGCCCTAGTCCTATCCTGATGACTTCACAGCAGGTGGCATGTGGTTACATGGGGTTACCTGTCACTTTTCCTGGATTCCCTCAACATTTCCCCTGCACTCGCTCACTCACTCAGTTTCTCATCCATCACTGATTTCAGAACACACTAGACCTTTGTTGGCTCTCTGCTTGCATTACTTGCATGCAGCCTCTCCTCCTCTGCTTCTTTCCTTTCTAGCACTGAGCTCCCTCTTGTCTAATTATTACCAATACACTTAAAGTATTATTTATATGTGTCCATGGCTCAGAGGACACAGTTAATGTACAACATTTTCCGCTGTTTCTCACAGAGTCATACCACTTTCCAACAGAGAAGACAATGAACCCTGTACAGGATGGATCCAAAGATTGCTGAGAAAGAAAACAAGCCAAGGAAGTAAAATACTAAAAATTGTAGTACAGGTCCCAGTCTAAAGTCTAGTGGTAAAAATAGCCAGTAATGGATTGCTGAGCTTGGATGCTTCAGACAAAAGAAAATACAGGGGGAGGGGACTTTATAACCCTTCTTTTCTGTTAGGCACTCGCTCCATGAACTGAAAGAGAGAAGAAGGACATGACTGGTGCAGCTAGGAAGCAATCTTTGGAGTCCAAGCCTCTGGGCACGAGCACTTGGTCTGGGCTGTGCCTGTGACTGGTAGGGCTTTACTCTGACAGTAGTGTTTACACCACCTTCCAGACAGACTCCTGGGAGAGCTCTTCAGCCCCGACACTGTGACACTGCCCCCTGCCGTCGTGCTGGCTCCCTTGCCTTCTGCTCCTCTAGTGCTACTGCCACCACGTACAGATTTCTGAAGGGAAGTTTAGGAGGGGTGTCTGCTCTGTGTCCTCCATGTCACGTTGAGTAGGATGGCTCCTAGCTGCAGTTTTTGTCAAATAGAAAACCATGAGCTTCCTTGTTCAAAAGAGTGTTCTGCCTCGGCTCTAAACAGATCAGCTACAAGACTTGTGTATCTTTCGGGCACAGAATCCTTCACTTACCACCATTGTTCATGAATTGAGTCTGATTAAAAAGTATGGAAAGACCACCAAATATCATATTCAAGTTTTCTTTGTAAGATGAGCAGTAATTCCCTACACATTCTCTACCAAGCATTGTTTTATTGTGACCGAAGGTGTTTCAAAAGTATGATTTAAAAAAATGAATGAGCTATATAAATCCACACTTGTGTTCTTATACACATGTAGACATAGAACAAATAGCACGTATTTTAAAGGACAAGTTGTTAGAAACAAATACAAATATAGAATTTTCTTCACATATACCTTACCAACAAATTGGTGTATAAAATACACTGAAAGCATTTGAATGGAAGAAAATACGCAAGAAATGCAGAAAGTCAAGCTTTGGCCCCTCATAGCAATAAAAGAGCTTCTACAAAATCGTTATCTTTCTGTAACTCATTTTCTAACCTAAATAAAGAGTTAATCGTACCTGCCTCAATGTGCTATTGGGATAAACCCATAAAAGAAAATCTTTTGTATATGCTTGTGTTTATAAGCATGAAAGTTATCACATAGGTAATGTGATGTGAAACAGTAATTTTTCTATTATTTCACAATTTCCTCTGAAGCCACAAATCTAAAAACAATAAATAATGAATATCCTATCTTTTTCTAAATAAATATTAGACTTATCCAGGACACATTTACTAGAAGAAAATATAAGCATCCCTGCAACTGCTGGTTACATAATTTGCTCAGATATAAAAGAAAAATGAGATACTTGAGAAACTGTTCATTCAAGCAGGAGAGCCTGCAGCAGGCGAGAGTCTGTTTATTTCTTTCGCCTACATGGTGTAGTGGGTGCGCCCCATGACCACCTGTAGCTGAAAGACAGAGTTCCCAAAGAAACATTCATAGAGATATGAGTATTTGCAAAATCAGAGATCACCATTTTGTGATACAACTGGACCACTGTGATATCCAGTGACTCTAAAGGAATGAAGCACAACTCAGTGACCGAGGTTTAAGGGCACAGTAACACGTGTCTTCAGGTTTGGAAAAACATTAGGGAAGAGATGTAAGTACAGTGGCTGCTTCTGAGCTGGAGAACCCTGAGGCCAGGTGACCAGATGGAGTAGACACATGGCAGGGTAGGGCAAGGAAAAAGGAAATCAGAGGAAGAATGTAACCAAGATCTTTGTTCAGGGCGAGGATGGATGTTCCCCATAAACCAAAGAAAAAAGAGGAAGTAGTTGTGAGCTCCCTTAGAGAAGATGCCTAAGAGAGACTTTCTTGCCATGGTATGGAAGCCCAAGCAAAAAGAAGTTAGAGAAAGAACCCCAGTATCCAGTAGTGGAGGGCATTAAATTATGGAACAAATTAACAGGATCAAGTGAAGAACGGGTCCACTTAACAGGGAAGGATGCAGTATGAGTCAAGATAAAGTTTCTAAAACCTTTAGAAAGAGTCGATAATGAGACCAATATAGGGAATTGAGGCCAAAGAGTGTCTGCAAGCTAAGACATATTTTTGATCCTCTTTCTTCTATGACTACTACTTTTCTTTCTATAAATCCATCCTCTTCCAAAGATGGGTATCATTAGTATTTTGACTTGTCAAATCCTTTTTATCTGTATTGGCTTATTAAGTGTTATAATAGATTATATATTATCCTTCTTATCTGACTTAGCATTATTTTATAAGCTTTATTGAAGTTCTTGCATGGCCCTTGTGAACATTTCAGTAATTATTTAAACAAGGTATATGGAGATTTCATCTCTTCAATTCTAGTGGAACCTGAATAAGAGGTGAGAAGAAGTGCAGTAAAACTTGGAATAGATCCCAATTCACTACCCCACTGCAGATGCCTAAATCAAGGATTAGTTTCAGCTAAGAGGATATAAATATGACTATATTACATGAAGCATGGACTGAGTTTTAAAGCCTTAAGGCAATAATGTTCTTACAATCAAAGAGATTCATTTGAGACTCATGAGATCCTCCTAAAATGTTCAGAGGAAATAAGAAATTAGTTGTCGAAAAACCTCTGTATTCTGAATTCTGAATTAACAATGTTCAGAGGAAATAAGAAATTAGTTGTGGAAAAACCTCTGTATTCTGAATTAACAAATTCATATATATATATATACATATATATATATATATATATATATATATATATATATAAACACTGAGTTGTCTTGTGACCACATTAATAATATAATGATGATTAAGGTCCTGTGCTTATGGATATAACCAAAAACCTACCTATCTACTTATTTATCTAGAGAAAAAGATCACCACGGTGTAGTTATAGATAGTATGCACATCTATTTTAGTAAGTTACTATAGTGCTTCTTTAACATTTTAGTCTGCCTCTTCATCCGTAACTGCTTTGCAACAACACTTTAATTTGCGTTGGGGAGCAATGATTGTCCTCTTTCTGCCGTGAAGCCACCTATCCTTCCAACTTCAAGATTGCACAGTATCTTGGATCTGTGCATTCTGTGCATTCTTTCTAATCTTGTTCGTAGTGATCATTTAGCAATGGGAGACCACTCATAGTCAATAAGTTTTACTTCTAAGAATTTGATAAAGTAGACTTTTTTCCCAGGACTGTAAGCAAATTTAATGTCATCATGGAGATGGTAATAGCTGTCTTGTGACCATGCTTAGGGATGCAATAAAAACAGTACTGTAATGCATAGCAAAGACTATTAAGGAAAAATTTCTAAACTCCCAAATTCATTGTGCTTAGAATTAACTAATTATGAAGTTTTAAGTTGTGTAATTTGATACATGTCTTTTGGTTAAATCAGTTTGAGGCTATTCTCCCTTAGAATTAAAATAATTCTTAGAAATATGCTTTCTAAAAGTTGAGAAATTTCAGATAATTATTGTTGATGTTTGTAAAGAAAGTATATTAAGTGATGGGAACAGTAGATATGTAAGTAGAGAAGAACGGTTGAAACTCTGAAGTTTATTCCAGTTCAATAGGTATCATATTTAACCTTTTATGTTTTATCTATCACAATAAAATGTCCACATGTGACTATCCATAAATTTCATAATCTTCTTGCTTATTCATTGAAAACATGCATCTTGTTTTAGGAGCATAGACAAGAGATATTTTAGGGTTATAGTATATTTTACTGCACAAGAAAAGTTACTCTTCAAGTCATTAAATATTTCACACATTGTGGTGTCAAAATACATTAAGCTATGCCATTTGAATTTTATGTTCTGACTTTTTCAAGATCATTTTGATGTTTACAAACCAGTAAAATAAATGATTAACATAAGCCAATTTATTAAAGTTTGATTCTTTTTTGCCTGGTAGCACAGCAGTTGCTGGTGGGGAAAGTAAACATACCACATGAATAGGGAAGGAAGCATTCAGCGATTCTGTCAAGTTGAGCATAAAGTTTGAAAATCCTCTTGCTATTGGAGCTAAATTTGGAAAATGAAATTCTTTTGCTTTTTCCTCATACCCAGTCGTTTGAAAATAGAATAAACCATTGGAACTTTCGACAAGTGCATTTCCATTGTGGGTGGTTTTCCTATTTTCTGAAATTCCATCATTAAATTATTAATAATGAAAATATAGAAAGTACCATATATAAATATAGATCATCCATCACCTAATTATGAGTACTATTTACTGAATATTTAATTTATGTCAGGCAATTTTTAAACTTTTGTTGGGGGGTTTGGTGGTTGAACTCAGGGCCTTGTGCTTAACCCTCACCACCCTCAGGGTTAACCCTCACCCTAATCCCTAACCCTCAGACAATTTTTAAATGATTTTTATTTATCAATTCATTTATTAAAACAAGACTTTGATGATATAATTGATAGTATTTCCAAATTTATACGGTTGGGGAAAAAAGACATCATGTATCTTGCCTAGATAAGTTAAATATAACATATGAGTTACAGCTGAGACGTGCTAACACATTTTGATTCCATTCACACTCTGTAACTGCTACTTTTTGTGGTATCATTCCATCCTCTTCCAAAGATGGGTATCATTATTATTTGAATTTACTGGATCCTTTTTTTTTTTGATTTGCTTATTGTTATAACAGACCATATATTATCCTTCTTAACTAACTTAACAATAGTTCATAAGCTTTCTCAATGATTTTCATAGCTCTTATGAAACATTCAGTGATTATAATACACACAAATGACTGAGTGAGTCAATTATTTTAACTATTGCCATATCTTAGAATTAGAGTTGTCTTTGAATTTTTAAAATTAAAAATATTGTTGCTATAACAAGCATAATGTTTGGCACACAGATCTTACTTTATTTCAGTTTATTTCCTCAGAAACATTCCCAGAGTGAGAATTGACAGATCAAAGCATTAATCCTGGTTTGAATTGTATACTACTAAAATGTTTATTTTAAATCATTTGTCCCAATTTACACTTTCACAGTCTGTTGGCATTTCCTTTTGTTATTATCATTTCAGGAAGCTGCAGTAATTTTAAATGTAACACTGATTTAATTATTTTTTTCTGAATATTCTAGAGATGGCTAAGCTTTCCTGTGAATGTCTTTTGAAATCGTTAGCACATCTGGACAATCCACACAATGCTAAGTAAAAAAGCAGCTCTGTAGTATAAATATCCTCATCCTCAATTCTTTAAATATTCTTATCCTGAACTCTTCCCCTTGGCCTTCACTTCATATGGTGTTACTTTGAAACAAAACAAAAATTTATATACCCTATTATTTAACAATCTTCACTCTTTGAATAATTATTTTTCCTAAAAACAAGATCCAATTTGTTTCAGAGTTATTATTTTGTAAATATTAGTTGATGCAGTTTATTTTCTGTTTTAGAGCATTATCTCTCACGAAGTGACTCATGCCCATTTTCTAGTGCTTACTCTTTCCAGATGTTCATTTGACTTTTTGAGATTCAGGATTATGCTTATCAAAGAATTGATCTCTGTCATTAATTGACCTGAAACAGGCATCTAAGTCTTCAGACGACAAGACAGATATCAGAGAGGGAAAGCTGAAAGGAAAGAGAACTCTGGCTGCCTCCAACGACGTCCTTTAAGTAATGACCAGAGTGCTGATCAGTGCATAGGAGGAAACAGCCCAAGATGTGAGAGAACCACTTCAAGAGATTAGGAGAAAGAATGTCTAGAAGCTACCCAGATTGTCAACTGATTCCTGTCTCCAGTGAGAAGAAACTCAGAATTCACTGGGCTCCAGTTAGAGTACTCAGAAAAATCTGTCTCTATCAAAACAAAATTAACCCTACACTAAATGCTGCTCTAGTTCTATCTAACAAAGTTTTAGCAAGAACTGAAAGAGCCAAACTGCCTTCAAGAGTGTCTGTGGGAATGAGGATCTATCCAGTAGCTAATTAGGTAAAATTCATGTCTGTCACTAGTAAAAAAGTCCACAAGAAGTAAAATAAGCCCTTAATTGAGAAAATTGATCAATCAATAGTGACCAAGAAATGTAGATGAAATAATTAAGATATTACTATTACTAGTTACTTAGCAGAAATTTATGTCAAGAAGATGGAAAAAAACAATAAAAATATTTAATAGTCATATAGAACATATAAGAAACACCCAAAACAAAGTTACAGAGATGAAATATGAAATGTCTGAGATGAGATGAAAAATACAATACACAGATTAGACATTGTTAAAGAAAATATTAATGAACTTGAAATTCTAATAATAGAAATTATTTGAAATTAAATGCTACGAAAAGAAATTAGGAAATATATAAACAGTTCATCATTGACCTGTGGGCCAACTTCAACAAGCCAAATATATGTGAAATTTCCAACTAGCATAATTTTTCTACTTGCAGAATTTCTGTCCATATATCTTATATGACTGTTGGTGACATATCGGCTGTATAGATATAAAATTCCCACTGTATTTTCCTTTTATAAATACTTTTTTTGGGGGGTGCTGGGGATCAAACTCAGGGCCTTGTGCTTGCTAGGCAAGTGCTCTCCCACTGAGCTAAATCCCCAACCCCTACAAATCCATTTAACAAAATACTCATCTATCGTCATTTATCTTGCATTATTTCTTCCATTCATATTACTTTTTTCTTTCATGGATTATATGCTGTCATCTTATTTCATCACTCTGTAAGTAATTTGTCTTTTTTTCAGCTGCTTTTAAGATTTTTCTCTGTAATCAAATCTTAATAAATTTCAATATGAAGCAATTTATAAAACCAACTTAAAAAAAGGAAAGATCTAAAAGATTCACACCTTTAAAACTAGAAAATGAGAGTAAATAAAGCCCAGCCAAGCAGAAGAATTCAGGGGAAAAAAAAAAAACGGAGTGGAAATAAATGATATACAAAACAGTAATACACAAGACAAAGCTAATGGAAAAAAGTTAATGATTTGGTAAAATTAATAGGGCTGGGGATTTAGCTCAGTGGTTAAGAGTGCTTGCCTTGCAAGCGCAAGGCCCTGAGTTCGATCCTCAGCACACACAAAAAAAAAAATTAATAAAGGTGTAAAATTCCAGGTGTAAAATTCTTAGGAAAAACAAAAAAGAACATACGAAGAAAGTATAGGAATGTACAAAGTGATACTGTTACAGATTTCACAGATATTAAAAGAATTTTTTAAAAAGAATGCCACGGACAACTTTATGAAAATAAATGTGACAACTTAAGTGACAGCTTAGGTTTGTTGAAATGCACAAAACCAACACATACAATGGTTTACTCAAGAAGGATCAGACAACTTTAATAGTCTTATATTCATTAGATATGTTAAAATCATAGCAGAATCTTCCTATAGCAATGACAGAATCACCAGATCAAGAGGGCTTTGATGGTGCATTCTACCAAATATTTTGGGAAAATATCATACTATATTTAAAGGAAGTCTTCCTGAAAATTGAGGAAGAGCAAATAGAGTACCTACAGACTCAATTTATGAGACCAGTCTCACACTACTAACAAACCTAGATGGAGGTATCTTATGAAGGATAAACTACAAACTAATATACTTCATGAACATATTCAATAATTCTGAACAAAATTTTAAAAAAGGAAATTCTACTATAAATAAAAAGGTAGACTATCAGGACCAAGTGAAATTTATTTCAGTGATGGCACATGGTTGCTTTAACTGTGAGAATTAATCATTAGTAGAGTAAAAAGAAACTAAAATAAAACACGTAACGATAATCTCAGTAGATGTAAGATGTATATTTGATTAATTTCTCCACCCGTTCTTAGTAAAAATTCTTAGAAAAGTAGAAGACAACTTTCTCAGCCTTCATAGAAAGCTGGTAGGTAAGCTTTTTATTTCTGGTCTTGGAGATTCAACCCAGAACCTTTGCAATGAACTTCATCACAAACTCCCTTTTTAATTTTTTTTAGACTGTGACTCACGAAATTGCTAAGTTTCCCACGCTGAGATGGAACTTCCTGCCTCAGCCTTCCAGAAGGTGGGCTTAGGAGCATGTGCCACAATTCCTGTTTTTAACATCATTAGGAAGAGGGGTTGAGGCAGGATCTTACTTTGTATTCCAGGCTGGCCTTGAACTCACTACGTAGCCCAGGCTGGCCTTGAATTTAGGATCCTCCTGCCTCAGCTTCCTGAGTGCTGGGGTTACATGTGTGTACCATCATGCCCATCAGTATCATTTTTAATAGTGAAATCCTAATTGTCTTTCCTCTTAAATCAAGAATAAGGTAAAGATGGCCGCTCTTACATCTATTCACCAACATGATGGATGTTCTAGGGAGTACAATAATGCATGACAGCAAAATAAATTGTATCCATATTAAAAATAATTTGAAGAATAATATTTAATTGCTTATTCACAGACGACGTGATGATTTATACTGAAAACCCAATGGAATCTACAGAAAGGCTGCTAATAAGTGAGTTCAGAAAGATCACAGAATATAATGTCAATACACAAGATTTATTATATCCCTATATATTGACAATGGACAATAAAGAAGATATCCAAGACATAATATAGAAAGGAAGCAAAACATATGAAATTTGTGAAATAAATCTGACAAAAGAAATACAATTTTTTTAAAAACCAAAGAGTATAAAACATTGTTAAATGAAATATTTTCAAAATATCTTAGTAAAGAGGCAAATATATTTTCCTGGATCAGAAAC